>PVHP010013006.1:0-41697 GCA_004024765.1 Zapus hudsonius
CACACACACACACACACACACACACACACACACACACACACACACAGAATAGCAAACAGGCCCGTGGGCCAAGGAGATTTTTTCCCCTTTCTATAGCCTTAGGGTGGGATCTTGAAACCCTATCCCAGACTTGTTGACTTCCTGAGTCTGGAATTTCCTTCTTGCACTGCCCTCCCAGGAAGGGATGTTATTTTCCAAAGCTTTCCTGAGCTCCCTTACATTCTGCCCCCTGCTGAGAGGTTGCCTTCCTATGAGCATTCTCAGAGACTCACCCAAGATAATTAAAAAGATCAAGTTGACAACAAAACCTAAACATCACCAACACCTACAGATCCTATTGTTTTCCTTTGTACAACTAGAGCTCTTAGGTGGTCCCAGCATGTCAGTTATATCACCATGTCCCTCATCTCATCAGGTTACCCTGAAACGTGTTGCACAGATTAGGGAAGCTGTATTGGACCACGGAAAATTCTACTTCTAGTCTCCCAGCATGTAGAGAATTCCCTGCTGTGCATATGTGCCATGTAGACATCATCACTCATAGTTTTTACGATTAGCCTACTCCTGAGATTCTTTTCTTATAGAGAGATAGGTATTGCTAGCAATAGAAAACTTAGCTACAATAATAGCATTACTAAGCATTAGTTGAAAGTAGTGATGACTCCTTTATTTCAAGGTGTTTGTTCATATAACTCACTAGTACAGTGCATATAGTCTGTACTGGCCATTCTGGAGGTAATTGCTGACTGGAGCTGAGGCCTGGAGCAAACTTCAAGTGAGAAATCGCTGTGATGGCATATACTGATTTGTCAACTTGACAGGACCTAGATCCACCTAGGAAATAGGCCTCTGGACATGCCTATGAAGGACGAGCTTGACTAGGTTAACTGAGGTGGAAAGACCCACCTTAGCTGTGGATGGCACCATTCCTGGACTGAGTACAATAGAGAAAGGCAGGTGAGCATAAGCATAACCATCCCTGGCTCTCACCTTCCTCACTGTAGACCAAATGTGACCAGCTGCCATGCCATCCAAGCCATGATGGGCTGTAACCTTGAACTATAACCTGAAATCAACCCTGCTTCCTTCAATGGCTTTTGTCAGGTATCTTGTCAATAACAATGAGAATCATAAGTAATACAATGGCTTTAGGGACCAGGGTAATGAAAAAGCCACCCAGAGGTTTTCATCCCCTTCTCCTGGCCAAGACAATAGCAAAAGTGACAGCAACAAACCAAATACTGGAGCAACTTATTGGGCGCACATCACAAGCTACACTTGGGCACCCACCAATCCAGATGTTGCCTTAGTGAAATTCCCCCTTGCTTCCCGAGTCTTCTGCTCACTCCCAGAGTGTTAGCCACACTAGCAGCTCTCCTCTCCATACAGTTTCTAGACCACAGGGACACTTCTCCAGAGCTTTGTATGCCCTAGGCATGAGTTCCTTGTGTAGGCCTTAAGCAAAAGATGGGTGTGCTTTAGGATCAAACAAGTCTACCAGCTCCAGAAATCACTCACCATGAGAAATAGAGAACTATTTTTTTCTTCCTTTCTTCCTTTCCTCCTTGCTTCTTTCCTTCCTTCCTTCCCTCCCTTTCTCCTTTCCTTCTTCTTCCCTCCCTCTCTCCCTTCTCTCCCTCTCCCTTCTTTTCTTTATTTTTCTCTCTTTGACAGGGTCTCCCTGTAGCTCAGGCTGCCTTGAACTCATGATATCCTGCCTCATCCTCCACAGAACTGGAATTATAGGTATATACCACCATGTCCAGTTCCAGAAGAACTTTTGAAGTCACTGACTGTGAAAGCTGAAGCCTCTTTCCCTCTTAATTGAGGTTTGGGATGTCTACCTCATAGCTTTATATGGTGAGTATTCATGGGACCTGGCTGTTCAAATTATTGAGGATGCTTCTGCCAAAACAGCATAAAATGGACAGTGTACCTCTTGAAAAGAGAACAACACATAGTGGGTAGAGAATTCTGGTTTCACTTTCCAGTTCCATTCTGAGTGCAAACTGGGACCTGAGGCTGTTCAGATAGTACATCTAACTCCTGGGGAAGCTAGACCAATAAGAAGATCCAGTTCAACAGATTTCCTACAGAGTTCAACCATAGACTCTCTTTACTCCCATGCATCTGAAATAGGAAGGATTTCAAATCCTGAAGACTGTAATGCCAGTGGCAAAGCTAAGATGAGAATGCAGGCCTTCTGGCTCCTTATCCTGTTTGCTTCCTACGGAATCCTTTCTTCACAGTTTCTGTGACTTGGAAACATTGTGGAAGTCATATGTGGGAAATGAACAATGGGCTACAGCCACTTACATTCTTGCCTTATCTACCCGAATTTGCAAAAGTCATTGATCGATACTCTTTATTTTTATACACTTTGGATATCTGTTTCTGTAGTCAGATCAGCTTTCAGTGATGACCACAAACTGTGACCTGAAGCATCTTTAGGCCCACACTGCTCATGATAGCACTAAGCATGGTCATCAGATTCAGCTGTTCGAACTCAATAACTTGGCCTGGAGGTTATCCATAACATTGGCTATTCTGAAATATCTCTTTTTACCTCACACTTGAGAGGCACTAAGACAAGAGGCTTTATCTCTGGGTTGAACGATATCCTTCATCTTTTCTTTTTCTTTTTTCTTCTTGGGTTGATTCTCCAAACTTGTATCACCCAAGTTGACCCAACATGATACTCCATAGCTCCATGTTTCATCCTCATTTCAAACACTACAAAAGGGGGCAGAGAACACAGTTTAGTTGGTATATTGCTGACATAGCATACATAGGCCCTGTGTTCAATACCTAGCACCACATAAACTAGGTATGGTGGTGCACCTGAAATCCCAGCACTCAGGAAATGGAGGTAGGGAGATCAAAAGTTCAAGTTCATTATCATCTACACAGTGAGTTCAAGATCATCCTGTACTACATGAGACCCAGTTTTAAATGAATTAATGAGTGGAATGTACACATACATACACATATATATGGAGAGAAAGAGAGATTACAGAAAATGTGCAAAAAGAGAAATAAATGCTCTCAGGGATGAACTAAGAAAACATTCTTCTCCGCTTACAAAAAGTCTAGAAATCACAGATAAAGGTCCCATGGTCCATCATGATTATCAAATGTGAAGTGTCACTAATAAATTCTGCATGTTTTTATACAGTAGGCTAAAATTTATTGAAATTATGCTACTCTGTTCCTCATAGAGATTACATAAAGTGGCTAGAGATCCTGGATCAGAAAGATCCTGGGTGGTTGATGGTTTAAAAGAAACTAAATCTGAATGTGTCAGGTAAATAAATAGCACAAAAATTATTCTTGGTTTTTAGCAGGTTGCGAGGAAAGTTCCTTTCCTAAAGTTAATGGTTCTTGGTCATTTGATTGCAACGATGACATTTTTTTTCTTTTTAAATTTTTTTATTTGACAGAAAGAGATCAAGGGAGAGGGTGAGGGAGAGAGAGAGAGAAGGAATGAATGAATATGGGCACACCAGGGCCTCCTGCTTCTGCAAATGAATACAGATGCATGGGCCACTCTGCACATCCGGCTTTATGTGGGTACTTGGGAATTGAACCCAGGCCATCAGGCTTTGCAAGCAAGTACCTTTAACCACTCATCTCTCCAGCCTCCAGGCAGCATTATTTACATCTTGAAAAGTGTCATTATTCAGTGTTAATTATTCCCCATACCCTGGGAGGACAAGAATTACTGATCCCACTTTAGATTGAATTCCTTCAGTGTCACTGAATTAGATGTTGGATTCTAATCCATTCTTTCCATGGCTGTTATGCCCAGGACCCTGCATGGGGTCTTAGTGTGACTCTCAGAGGGGGAATTTTTCATAGAGCTGCTTCCTGAGCTCAGGAGGTGAGTCCATGTAGGATGACTGAGAAAGGATGTGGTGACTCACCTCACCTCCTATCTCACAGATGGTCCATGAGTCAGAAGAAGGGCACCTGGGGTGGGGCCGTGAGTGTGCATCCGTACTTGCACTTGTACTGGGAAAGTCAGCAGAGCCTAGGTGACGGCATCCTATAGGATTGACCAGGAGGCAACTTCCCAGGCATGTACACAAGAAGAAGCCACAGTCTTCACCTTACCGAGAAAGGAAGAGACTTGTTGAGACAGCTAGCAGAAATGCAAGATTGTCTTCCTAAGCAAGGCCTGTTGGGTGATTGCATCCCCTTTGGAGGTTGACTGGTTTAGAGTAACATGGGAACTGAGATCTGTGTTCAAATCTCTGTGACTCTTGACCTCTCTGAATTTTCAATATATCTGAGTAAGGGGCATTTTTTTCCCTCTCAAAACATGATAGGAATGATATGATCTAGGCTTTCAGGAAATATTCATTCCTTCTCCATTTCCATTTCTAGAACCTAATTATTCCACAGGCAAAAAATAAATAAAAAAAGGAACTGTTCTGGAAAAAAAGATTGCTACAGAGATGACAACTAGACAGAGGGCAAGTTTTCTGGAAATCAGAAAGAAAGTCAATCCTAGGGCATGGAGAGAGGGTTCCGCAGTAAAGGTGCTTGCCTGCAATGCTAGACAGCTCAAGTCTGAATCTCCCATAAAACCAGGGTCACAAAGTGGCACATGTGTCTAGAGTTCATTTGCAGTGGCAGAAGGCCCTAGTGCATCCAGGCATACTCTGTGTCTTCCTCTTTCTCTGTCTCTCTCTGAAAAAGAATATATATATGAAATTTAATCTTAGTGTCACTCACGTGCCCTACAAATCCAGTTTCGTATTTTAGAATGAGGAGTCTGGTGATTCGTATACACAGAAATGACAAATGTAATGTGTTCCCCATACTGATGAGCATGTGGGAGATTAAAATTTATTCCAGAATAATTTGCTTTGGAGGTGATTTTAAATGAGTGTGCACTGCATCCACAAATGTTATTTGTTATTTGTTGGTTAATTCAACTAAGAGGCTGTTATTCTATCTATTTTCCAGAGAATCTGTGATTTCCTTAAGTGTCCCGGGCCTCAGTCCTTCCCAACATCATGCATGCTTCTGGTAAGACAAGAATAAGCTTGCCTTCCAATGACCTCCAATCAAAAACAATAAAATTTGCCAAGTTAATTGTGGCGTTGCCTAAGCACTTGGGGGCCCAATAAATAATGAATGCTTATTAAAATGTATTGACATGATAAATATTTCACATGGTGTGTTTATAACCTGCAAGCTGGCACTTGGAGCTTACTTCTCATTTGCGGTGCCTCCACTTGCTGTGTTCTTGATGGAGAGAAAAAATAAGTGAACACACAGGCTCTTGTTGCAAGGAAGAGTGGTCAGGCTGGAGGGAGGGTCACAGGCAAAGGACAGTTCAAGTGCTGCCTCTGGCTTTCAGGACACTAATGCTAGGGAGCTGGGCTAGTCTCTAGGGATCCCAGGCTCCTCATTAACCTTTGAGAGAAAAATGAAGGTTAACAAGGACCAGTGCCTTTTTCCCCAAAATGCAGAAAAGCAAATATATCTGAATCTGCCACATTTTGCAAAATGGGTACCAATCTAAAGTTAGATGTCCAAGAAATTACAGAAAGTGTATTGCATGTACACCTGTGTTTTCTAATGATGCTGACTTGGCAGAACAAGATTCTCAGATGACTGGCCCTAAACTCTTCTGTTTTTAAAAATTTTTTAGTGTTTTTGTTTGTTTTTTTGTTGTTTTGTATATGTGTTATATGTTTGAGGTAAGATATCACTGTTGCCCAGGTTGACATGGAACTCACTCTGTAGTTCCAGGCTGGCCTTGAACTCATAGTGATCCTCCTACCTCTGCCTCCTATGTGCTGAGATTAAGCACCACCACACCTGGCCCTAAATTCTTCTGATTAATCCATTTAGCTTTTAATTTCTAATAAATGTGTCAAATTTATTTCATAGTGGAATCAATGATAACCTCTTTTCAGTCTCCTTTTAAAGGAATCCCTAAAATGTTTGCCCTAGAAATAAATGTTAGATTGGAAGTTCTTTGAAAATATATCTGAAGAATATGGGTATTGTTAATGCCTGTAATTCCAGCACATGGGTGGCTGAGGTAAGAGAATTGTCATGAGTTCAAGTCCATCATGGACTATGTTGAACTCTAGACCAGCCTGGACTACATAGTAAAGCCCTGACTTAACACACACACACACACACACACACACACACACACACAAAACATATCCATATACACACACACAAATGTATGTATATGTACATATGTCAGGAGGAATATTGAGCTGAGTACAGGTAGGTCATATTGGGTCCCAGAAATCAGTGCATTTCATGGAAAGCTGGACTATGTGGTATATTAGCATGTCATTGCTCTTAGAGTCACTTCTAAATCAAGAGGCAGAAGCAAGATGACTCAAGAGCCCTTGAAAACACAAAGCGTACTCTTAGAGAATCGCGTGTTTTTACATAGCCTGTGTGGAAGCAAAGCTGTGATTAAGGATCTGTATGTTTTATTTGCAGACTTTCAGTTCTGCCCTAATTTGGTTGAAACCTTGGGTTCCGTCTTTCATTTCCTGTAACAAGTGTATCCCCAAGACCAGCTTTTTGGCACTTCTATGAAGCCCTCATGGCTTCTTGTGTGACCAAAAAGGTCCTCCCAGTGCTTTCCAGGAAAGGAGCACCCATGCCTACAGTTCCTTTGGGAATCTGTCCTGAAGAGAGGAGAGGGGAGGGGGAAGCCCTCTAAAGAGGTGAAGTGTTCTCATGGAGGGTGTACTCACTCACTTCCACAATCCCATACACAACCAGAGGCTTGAGACCAAATGCAGAAGTTTTGAATGAAAGAAAATGCCCTTTCAACTGTGCAGGGAGCTGTGGCTGGAAGCCAAGCCAGTGTCAGAAGGCCCAGGGGAACTCGAAAGTCTCCAGATGCTTGTGGCTCAGCCATTACATTTGACAAAAATAAAAATAAAAAAGAAAGAAGAAGGAAGGGAGGGTGGATGATATGAAGGAGGAAGAGAGAAAATAAGGAAGTGAGGGATGAAGCGAGGGAGAAAGGAAGGGAGGGAGGGAGTGATGAAGGAAAGAAGGAAAAGGAAGGTTAGGACAGGATGGAGGGAAAGAAGGAAAGGGCAGGATGGAAAGAGCTCACCTTTCTGCACTTTGAGACAGAACGGACTGACCATCACTGGTCTGTAGTATTCTCCTTGCTGGTGATCCTCCAGGGAAAATCCCTTGGTTAAATGGAGAACTGCTTAGACGAATGTGATGTGACTCAAGATGGAGCTCTCACTTTCTTCTCTATAGCGTGTGTCACCAACAGCCATGTCCCCCATCTTGCAGACATCTCAAAGAAGAGAGAACACACCCTTACCAGATGAATTCTGAGTATTCTCTCCTACAACTTATTTGAAAAAGAAAATAGAAAGCACATTCTATTTCTTAATTGACCAATTCTCTTATTTATTTACTCAGTTTTTGAAATTTATTGTTCATAATTAGTTACACAGTATGAACAAGTCTTGGGTTGATAACCCCATTTCCTTCCTTCCTGGTCTCGATCCACTAAGGGCCCTCCTAAGTGGGATTTCTGGAATGGTCCATGGGATTAGGGGGTTATGAATTACATAAACTGGAGCCCGTTTTTTTTCTTTGTGTGTGTGTGTGTGTGTGTGTGTGTGTGTGTGTGTGTGTGTGTGTGTAACTCTCTTAATTATGTAATTTTGGAGAGCAATCAGGCATGTGGTTCTTCTGACCACTAAGTCACAATGTGCCTAACATGGGCATCTCAAAGTGGTTTGTGGCTACAGTGAGGCCTGGCTCTCTCCTAGGGAAAGGAACAGACAGGAAAGAGGGAACATATGACATATGTCATGGTTTGATCCAGGTGCCCCCCACAAACAAATGAATGTGTTCTGGGTAATTGATCCTCAGATGATGGCAATTTTGATTTTACAACCTCGATGGAGCTGTGTTGTTGGTAGGCTTATGGGGTTATAAGTCAGCTTCCCCTTGCCAGAGTTTGGCACACCTTCCTGCTGCTGTTTGCAGTGCTGTGACAGAGGTGATGTCCAGCCCTCTGCTCATGCCATCATTTTCCCTGCCAGGGTGGAGTCTCCTCTTGAGTCCGTAAACCAAATAAACCCATTCCTCCACAAGTCGCTTTTGTTTGGATTCTTTCTGTGCAGCAACTAGAAAGCTGACCACAACAACATACAAGAAATAATGGAACAACATGGCTCCAGCACCCAGAGCAGTTTTGTCTTAAGACCTTGCCTTTCTCAGTTGATATATCTTTTCATCATCTTTTCCCTCAAACTGATGGCTTCACACTTTCACAGATCCTTTCTTTTTATCCTCAAGTATCTTAATGCTGTGCCCTTTTTCCTTGGAATTCTCCCATCCAAGTACTAGCCAGTCCTGACCCTGCTTAGCTTCTGAGATCAGAGGAGATTGGGTGTTCAGGGTGGTATGGCCGTACATTCACCTTAGTGTTGTGACACAGATTCTTCCATAAGTAACTAGGAATTCAGCCTTCAGATTGAGATACCACTTTGGGTCTCCTCTAAGATTCTCTTTTCTGGAGATGCACTTAGACACATGGACCACTGTTTTAGAAAACTACTTTAAACGCTGTGCTCAGAGAGGTCTGATAGAAAGCTGTGGGGGCACAATTTATTCCTGTCCAACTGAGACTGAAAGGCTGGTTTGATAAAGAAGCTGCCTTTGCATTCTCCTTCTTCCCTTTCTTGCTGCCCTCTCTCCTTCCCTCCTTTCTACCCTGTTTTCCTTCCTCATTCTCCTCTTCCCTTTGTCTCTCCCTTCCTTCATTCCCAGAGCATTTGGAATTTGCGTTTTTTAAGCAAGCTCCTTTCACTGCTGAGTCCTCTCTCTAGCCATTAAACATGCATAGGTTGTTTGAACTTGAAACTTGAGTTTATCTATCTAAGCTTGGCCAATTAGCAAGTCACTCATTATAGATATAAAATTCTACTGATAAATGTATACATAATATATATATATATAATTATTAATATATGTTAATAAAATACAAATATTCTTAGAAACTTAATATAGTCATCACACACATACATACATATATATTCTTGGAGAACTTTCGACTCTCTCCTACAAGATGATATAATAATTGTACACACCTCCTAAGGTAGTTCTAACAGAAGAGGAAGAACTAGAGAATGTCTGGTCCATAGGAGACACCCAGCAGGTTCAAGCTGTCTCAACTCTTACTAGAGGATTCCTTCCTTCATTCACAAAGTAAGTCCATTACACTCCCCTTTGTCCTCATGGAAACGACAGAATGGGTGGAGTCTGTTGATATTCTTCACCTGGAAGATGACAGTATGACAGAACTATGTATCCATTTGTGGTCTATACTGTCTACAAGGAATGGAAAGATTATTTTTTCACATCTTAAGTGCACAAAGATCTCCTTGATTCAGGGATTATAACTCAGTTTGTACCTAGACTGAGTTTCAGAGAAGAAAGGAAACTTCCTGGGACCACAAGATTAGTAAAGGACCCACTCGATAGTTTCAGTAGTCCACTGACCTGCACTGGAAGAACTAGTTAGCAAGGTGTTCTAGCCCTGCCCTACCATGGGCTCTCAACAAGGCATTTCCCTCCATTTTCATCAGCTGATAATTGTTCTCTCACAATGAAGACTAACTGAGAACTACAAATATAAGTCCTGGACACTGCAGTCCCAAATAAGCGTCACTTTTTCTTTTAACCAACTACCATGCCATTGAGAGAAGGGCACAGAAAGCAGTACACCCTGCTGCAGGGTATTGCCTGAGTGGGAAGGAGGCAGGTTGTTTTGTGGGTGATGGTAGCCAGGTTGAGTCATTCTGTTCTCTGGGGTTCTGAGAAATCTAAGGATGGTTAGGTAGACAATGCTTCCTAGAATCATTCTTTTCTATTCAGGATGACAAGCTATAGTTTTATTTGTAACTTTGGGGTATTCCCTTTATTCCCTTTATTTCAAAGTCTAATTTGTGGTTGTCATGGCAAAAAGTAAATGGATAGAAAATGGGAGGGGAAAACAGCAACATGCAGCGTTTTGCTTCTGGCACCACTTGGGGGACTAGATGATGTGAACATTGCCTTAAGTACACATGAAGGCCCTGGCAGATGGCTGAACAGGTGATGAGTTTGTCCTGAAACCATGAGCCCCTGAGTTTGGATCCCAAGAACCCCAACAAAGCTGGAAAAGATAACATGCACCTGCAATCCATGCGCTCTTAGAGTTAGAGGGGAGGCAGAGACAGGAGATTACCCTGAAGTCATGGGTCAGATAGCCTGGTGTGCACAGTGAAGAACAAGAGACCCTCAACCCAACCAAGGCGGGAGGCGAGGCCTGACACTCTAACATTGTCCTCTGACACCTTACTATGTCACGTGCAAACACATACTGTCACACACACACATAATAGAAAAATTAAAAATGACGTGGCATTTTCTTTTTTTTTTGTACATGCATCAGTGTGTGTGTGTGTGTGTGTGTGTGTGTGTGTGTGTGTGTGTGTAATGCAGAGGAAACCTTGGGTGTCTTCCTCAAGAACACTTTCCACCTCCTTAGAAGAAGGGTCTCTGACCAGCCTGGAGCTTCCTGATGAGGTTAGACTGGCTGGCCAGAGGGCCTCAGGGGTATTCCTGTCTCTGCCTCCCCAGTGCTTGATTTCTTGATGGTAATCTTTAAGGGAAAAATCCATTGGTTAAATAGAGAATTGCTTTTAGTAATACGTCCTGACCTCAAGATGCAGCTCTTATAAGATTCTGCTCTTCACTTTCTTCTCTGTAGTCTTTGTCACCAATAGCCACCACATCTGGTCTTTTGACATCACTCCTGGGCATGGAACTCAGGTCCTCATGCTTGCAAGGCAAGTTCTTTACTGATTGAGCTATATATGTTAACATGGTTGACCCTGACAGAGAGGATGCATGATCTCTACTAGGGGATCTTTCCTCAGTTTCCTGCATGAGGAGGAACCGTTCCTGGTGATGAGTGACATGTGGTTCACTGGCAGCTGGAACATCTGTAAGTCTGCTGTTGTTTCAAGCATCATGGAGATGGACAGATGACGCTATCCATAGGAGACATTTGAACATCTGCAGAAGTCAGGATGGCTGGTTAGCCTCAGGCTGTAAAGCCAAGCAAACTGGCTGAGCACCTCTGCAGCAGAAGCAAGGGGATTGCTCAAAAGAAACAAGTTCCCACAAACATTGTCTTTTGCCTGGGAAAACACAATGTTCCTGTTTTTCATCTCTCTTTACTTTTTTATTGGATTTTTTTGCATTATTCCATTTGCTTAAAGTTCCAGAGAATAAACATAATAACACCATTGATTGAAATAATTAAAATAGATAGCTTCAATAATAGCAGAACAGAACAGCAATGAAGCAACTGATTTCTTCTCCTTTATCATTCTCTTGCGGAAGTTGGATCTAAAAAGCCAATTCCACTCTTTATTTCTTGAATGTGCTTTGCTGTGGGAAATGTCGATGATGTCACAATGGAGAATGCACTGTGGTAGACACAGGACCTGTCTTGTTCTCATTAGACCCAGAAACCTGCACAAAACATCTCCTTGGTCTTTCATCTGTGACAAGAAATCAACTCCTTCTGGGAAAAGTCTGCTCTGTGAGTTTAATTACATCCTCCATGTAAAATACTAGATTTTTTTATGTGTGGCTTTTAGTAAATGAGGTCTTTTAAAAAATTCAAGATAAATGTTAGATTTTATTCAATATTGGGAAAAAATTAAAAAGTACTTTATCAGCCAATCAAGAACATCAGTGTTCAGTTTTTTTCTTTCTTATCCCATGGACCAGTCCAGCAATCCCACAGAGGAGGACCCCCAGCGGGTTGGAGATAGGGAAGAGGGAAATGGGGGTACCATCACAAGACTTATTCATCCAGTGTATCTAATCATTGACAATAAGTAAGTTAAAATTTAAAGAAAGAATTAAGTGTCATAATAAGAAAAACAAAATGAGAGGAATGTGTCCTGACTTGCTATGGAATGGTAACAGCTAAGACAGAGCAGCAGACTCAAACCCTGTGCAAGGACCATCCATGTCAGGTCCTTCTTAAAAGGACGAGGATCACTGCAATTAGGTGGCACTTTCAGCATACGCCACCCCTTCTTGTTCCTCCGTTCCTCTTGATCCATCATATGTGCTTTTTGCTCTTTGGTAGTGATTTCTGCTCGACAACAGAACTGTAGGTATTAGTGTCTCTGTGCTCTTCACTTTAGAGCAATTCAGAGACAGTGTTCTTACTCCTATCGCCTTTCCCAAAGAGAGCCCTGCCATGTAAGGACAGAATTCCAGGAGTCTGAGGATTGTGGGAACAGAGAGAAATGTGATTGTCCAGGAGCCCAAACTCAGTGCCAGACCTCAAGAGAATTGCTGATAAGAGTCTTAGGTGAAGACCCAGGCTTTATCTAAATCAGCTAATCTCCTCTGTCCATCTTAAAACTGGGACCATAGTATTAGCCAGGCAAACAAAATGTGAAGGGCTTCAGTAGCTAGCTATACAGAAGCTCTTCAGGATTGCTTTGAAGCTCGGGGAATGATAAGCAGGACACGTCTCTGGGCTGACTGTTTGATGTGTGAGTAGCAGCCCATTCCAGAAAGAGGTTATTTCTACCAAACTAATACTGATAATCGCATGTCTGATTACTTGCAGGCATCTATTGAAGAGATGTTGCCTGGTATCCAAGGAAAAATGAAAATGTCATGCATCACACGTAGACCATGTTTCATTTGAAAATCCATGCGGTTACAGCTGCTACCTCCACCTGTGAATCAACTTTTGGCGGACAGGTCTCTATATGTGCACTCTTTTTGATACATACAGCTCAGCTGAGTCAGACACAGTAGGTCCCATCTCAGACCAAGGACGATGAGGAGGTCTGTGACTCAATAATGTGTTCCTTTCGGTCTGCAGCAGGAAGTTATTACCTGATACCCAAGGTAATGACTCAACCTGCCAAGACAATACTTTGATTTCTATTACATTCTTGCATAAATCACAGCAGAAAATGGCAAGATTTCCCCCCTCCTACGTTTTCAGCTCTACTAGGAAAATAGTGAAGGAAAGAATTCACGTCTAAGTAAATTGACTCTCCTTGGAGACATTCAAGAAATGAAGTCGAAAGATGACTGCATGATATAAAGTCTCCTACTTCTAGTACATGGGAACCTGGTGTGGTGGTGACTCAGCTGGAGCCAGACAGTTTCCTGCGCTGTCAAAGTCTGCTCTGGTGTGAAGTGGGCCCTCCCCACCCTATGGGAGAGATTGTGTAGTCTCTCCAGGTCACTGTTCTATCACAGTACGTCACCTTTATTCATTATACGCTATAGGGAGAAACAAACAGGAAATCTCACTGAAGATTTCTTTTAACTCGTATTCAACTTCAAAGATCTCTTATTTGTTATATTATTTTGGGGAGTTACTCTGAGTTTTCATTCATTGCCATGCAGCTTTTCAGGTATGAAAGTGAAAATTTCAGAAAACTAACCAAGACTTACTCAAGGCTTATCATGTGTTAAACCCCAATTGGTATGTTTCAAAGTGTTACCACTCTTGTCTTTAGCATGGAGTCAGATGAGGAATCTCAGACTGGAGCAGTCTGAGGTAACACAGTCACACATTTCTGGATGCACCCTACAAATCAACAAGTTCAAGTGAATAATCTGGTATTGTCTTCTTTTTCACTCTAACAAGAGCAATTCCAAAAGCCAAGCAATGTTGCTTTAAAGGGCTGAATTCGGAGCAGTGGCTTGGACTACATCAAAGGCCTAAGGCTACCCTTTTCTTCTGAGGCATGGCGTCATGTAGCCTGAGCTGGTTTCAAATGAACCCTCTATGGAGCTGAAAATGACCTTGAACTCCTGATCCTCCTCCCTCTACCTCCTGAGTGATGGAGTTATGGGTGTGCACAACAACACTTCACTTATGTGTCAGGGCTTCACGTGTGCTCGGAAAGCATCTGCCAGGTAAGCTGGATTCCCAGCCCCCCTTTCTTTCCCTCTTCTGGTTCTCCTTCTTAGTCTATTTGGACTGCTGTTACAAACATGCCTATCCATTGGGAGTTTTAAACAATACATATTGATTTTGCCTAATTATGTAGGCTAGAAGTTGGAGATTAAGGCTGGCAGGCCTAGCAGTTGGGTGAGGACCCCTGACTGAGCTATCTCCAGCCTCCATGTCCTGTAACAGCGATGCACATTTCCTCATAGGGTGAACAGGGTGAGTGATCTCTCTCTGGACTCTATTCTAAGAACATTGGTCCCATTCTAACAGGCGCCCCTGTCATGTCCTCGTCACCTCTCAAAAGCTCCACCTCCTGATATCAGTAGGTTAGGATTTCAACTCATGATTTCAGGTTTATGTAATAAACATTTAATCTAAAATTACTCCCAAGTAGTGCATCTTGCATTTTCTCTACATGGTATTATAGGTCAGATAAATTGTTATGATGTTACCTTGGGAACTGGAGAGTGGTAAACAATACCTTTGGCCTCCACTCTCTCTAGGTCAGAGGTTCAGTTGTTAGAACCCAAAGTGTTTTAGATATGTATCCCATCAATGAGGGATTGAGGCAAGCATATGGGGGGTGGGGGAGATCTTGGCTACCTGGGACCCTGTTTGGCTTGGACAACAGACTCTCATTTTCATGAACAATACATCTAGCAACTTGGAAATCTGAGAATGGCATTACTTCAAAGTGCACCATTCCAAATAATGAGATAGTTCTTTTCTCCTTAGTAACCTTAGTTACCTGCCCCCAGCCCCCTTCTGGGATCAGTCTCTACTCAAATACATTCTAAAACTATATCTGGGATTGTAATAATAGCATCTCATCTTGCCTGGACAGTTTTAGGCAAACTGTGTCCTCTAGGTCATCCTAAAAGTTAGGTTCCCCCATTTCCCATTTCATGCTTATGTATTATAGCTAGGCACACAGAAGATTAAATTTAGATGCATCATGGAAGGGGCATGCACAGTAGAGAAAAGGTTGCATAACTCAAACCTGCCATCTGAGTACCCTTAGCAACCAACCAATTTCCTCCTTCTCCATACAAAGAAGCCTTGGGCAATACAAGACCATTGAGAACTTCCTCACTGGGGGGGGGGGGGAGGCGGCGATGCACTATTACTTTGCTCTTAATAAAGTTTCTTGCTGTTTACATCCCACATGCATCCCTTCCAATTCTGTGAAGAAGGCACCAAAAAACCTGGAAACACCCAGGTAGAGACCACCGGTAACTCCAGATGAGAACCATTGCTTTCATGATTTAGGGCATCATCTCTGAGTTTCCACATCTTAGTGTGAATCATCAAATGGATTGGGGAGTCAATATTCCAACAGCTACTTACTATTTTGTTCTCACCTCCTTTTCCACTTTCATTCAACCTGAGCAACCTAGTTAGGTCCTCAGTACATTTTTTCCTTCTTCTTTAACTTCTTCGCTACCTTCCATTAGGCTGTGGTATAATACCATTATGGTTTACTCACGACTCTGCCCAACAAATCTCTTGTCCTAAATGGAACCTGATAACATGACATGACATTTTGTAACATGCTGGATAATTTCCTTTTTGATCAGATTTCTTTTTCTCTTAGGTAGCAAACAAAATCAGAGCATGATTCTTGACCTGTGGTTTCTCCTGGGATGAATTCATACTTCTTTTAGAAGATCTAGAAGAAAAGTCCTCGCAGACACTGATGTTAGTCGAGGATGATTTTAGTCTAGTTCTCAAAATGTTTTTTTTAATTGTCCATAATGAGTTACAACATTTAGTGGGCAAACAATGAGTTGTTATCCCCAATTCCCCGCTGCCCTCCCCTCCCCCCTCCACTGGATAACCTCCTCCATGGATCGTCTGGATCAGTCCTTGTGACAGGGGACCATGGATAGCCTAATATTGAGCCAGGTTCTCCTGGCCATGCCTCTGGATAATCTCCCCCACCATGGCAACAGACCATATGGTCATGTGGTCTACTGAATTCATGACGTAGGCACAGTCTAAAAGCACATGCTGGGATATTCACGTGCTAAGCTTGCCATTGCAAAGGGCCCTGTACTCAAGGCCTGAGCTGGAATGTGGCCACAGCAGGAGCTGGACTTTCTTCTGTCCTTCCTAGGGCCCTGGTACTTGGACAGATGTGTCTCCAAGCACTTGTCTCCCTTGTGCCAAAGCATCTGCTTCACCTCTTGCTGTAGATGAATTGTGTAGTATTTTGTCTATAGGATTCAGTCTTATGGTGTATGGATTTCTGGGTTGACTTCTCTGTTTCCAGTTAAATGTACACTGAGGTCACTCTTGGGAAACCTGCCGTGGAAGGAAGACTCGCATTTTTGATATCTGACGTTGGTCTACATGCAGACTTGGGGCTTTATGCTTGTCTCATTTTTTTCTTTTCTTTCTTTTTCATTTTTAAATGGGACTGCTCATGTAGGGTTGAAAAATGAAATTGGCTTAAACAGGATTCAAGTTATTTTACTAAAGTCTTTTAAAAGGATGACTAATCTGAAATAAGATACTCTTGATATTTTTAGATTAAGAGAGGAAATGCTACTACTATTAAGTAATATAATGTCTTACAATAGAAAATATTTATTTTTGCAAAGGGGCTATGAATAAATTTAATAGAAATATAGTCTAAAATAACCTAACATTCCCAACATTCTGTACCAAAGCTACTACTGATAAATAAAAATAATAGAATGATACCAGCGACAGTAATGGCCAGGGGAAGTGGAATTCTTAAACATCTGCATCCAATGATCATTAGTCACTCAACATTTTCCCAAGCTGAGTGTTCTCAACAGTGTTTTAGGCATTATATAACTCTGCTATGTGTCTATATTTTTTTCTTTGACAAATATGTGATGCTTTGGACAAGTAAAATACAATGACAGTCTTTGCAACTAACTTAGATTTAACATTAGACTCTTGTAGGATATTGTCATAAAATCAGACAATTTGGTATCATATTCATAGCTCTAATACAGTTTGATAATACAAGCCTAATTTGTTTCCCCATTTTTCTCCATTTGAAGGAAACTAAACTGAAATTTTTTCAACAGCATTAGAACTCATGAATTTCTCATCTGAAAGCTCCTCCAGCATAGCATGGCTGTTAAGACTGTAAAGAAACCTAATTCCAGGACTTAGTCGTCATTGGATTGAGCAAAACATGCAACACAAACTAGTGTCTCCAACCAGGCTGGGAAAGATGCAGAGTCCAGTGAAGCTGGGCAATCTGGGGTCCCAGCACAGGTCTGAGGCCTCTGGTGCTTTTCCAAGCTGTGGGTGAGTTGTCCTGTGTGTGCAGAGTGAGACAGACAAAAGAGGAGTGGAGAAGAAAAACATCATGAATCATTTCCTCTACGTAATTTTTCCATATTTATCTACAGTTTCAATTTTGTTTGACACACAGATATAACAGAAGTGTAAAAAGTATTACCACTTATGTTCAGGAGTCAAGGAAGTCTAGTGTGTCAACTAAATTGTGCCTGCTTATCATATGTCTCTTTTACATCCCTACCCTTTCAGAATTTTTCTACAAGTATTACACATTCATTGTTTGTTTACAAAAAATATCTTGTCCTATACAGCTTGGCATTTTTCATATATTAGAAGAGATTGGAAAATAGAAATGTACATGAAAATTGCACTCTATCTATCTATCTATCTATCTATCTATCTATCTATCTATCTATCTATCGGGAGAGAAAGAGAGATAGATGACCGATAGATAGATAGATGATCGAGAGAGTAAAAGGGTAAACAGATGTATCAAGAATAATAGCCAAATGGGAAAGACCAGAAGAAAGTCCTACAAGGAAATATGAAAGCAGAAGAAAACTTGAGGAAATTCTCTAATTTTGACTCCCTTTCCTAGTATTTAAGTAGTCTTAGCAAGAAGCTTTCAAACATGTCAATCAGACACCCTTAAAAAAATCAAGCCCAGGCACATAAAAAATTTCAATACCTTTGTTAAATAAGTATCAGCTATCAAAAAATTCCTAGAAACGACTGTTTCCAGTGTTCAAACCTGGTTCAAGTAATATCTGATTTGCTTTGGGGAGAAAGATAGGGCAGTCTTTTTGTTTCCTTCAGCATTAATTTGATTTGTGCAAAGTGCCTGGTGTCAGAGTCCTAAGAGAAGCCTCGTCTAAAGACCGCCTGTGGCTAAGCTTCCCCCTTTCCCTGGTGGCCAGGACCCTGACCCCGTCTGGACAGTTGCCAGCTGGGGTGCAGGGTCAGCTGTCAGTCCTAAGTGGGCCATTTGCTTGAATTTCTCCCTGATCCCACTAAACTGCCGCTAACGAGGTGCGGGATGTAATGTTAGACTCAGCTGGATACCCCAAGGGTTATGTCAGCTTGCCTATCACTTTATTTCTCTCCTTAAAATATCTCTATAAACTTAATTAATGGAGAATCAGCTGTCAAATTCATCTTTTCAAAATCAAATTTTGAGTGGCTGGATTCAATTTGGTTTTGGATTTCTTGATGGTTCAGATTTTATTAGATGAGCCCCCCCCCCACTGTTCCCAGCCCTGTTCCCTGACCACGGTCAGAATACTCAGGAACAACTATTTTTAGATCCAGGCAAGCCCCAGAGCATCAGAAGGTAAATTATTAGCTGTGATTTTAAAAATAGTTGTGGAGACACTTTGGGAACATCTCATTTCTCTCTGGCATATGGACTTAAATTTACATCCCACCTTTACAGTGCGAATCTCCATAAATAGAATGAAAAGCCAGGAATGCTGCCCACAGCTGACGTTTCTGAGTTAAGTCAAAACGCTGAAACACCTTGGATCATATTTCTGGTTCCGTGTCTGCACAGATGATTATATTAAAGAGCAATCATCCTGTCCCTCACTCCCATAAATCAAAGGTCTTCACAGGTTCTTTATTGGGAGGGTGGGGAGAGAGAAAGGGAGAGAGAGAGAGAGAGAGAGAGAGAGAGAGAGAGAGAGAGAGAGAGAGAGAGAGAGAGAGAGAGAGAGAGAGATCGTATTCAACCCATCCACTAGACCAAAAACATTCTTGTCCTATGATATTTTTCCTATACTGGAAAAACGGTGATGTCAGATAGTGACAGGTAGCATATTAAATCTTCAGGACTGACCTGAATGTTGTACTTGAGCAAGGTCTGCAAGCCAAGGTCTTCTATAAAACTTCTGCCTGCGGCTCTTACAAATGATATCACTAAATCAGAGAATATTAAGTTTTAGAAGAGGGTCATTCCAAATTCCTCATTTTGCAGTAAAAAAAAAATGAAACAAAACAAAACAAAACACTGAAGCCTTGAGAACATCAAAGACCTCACAGGTAGGTGATAGCAAAACTGTGAAGACATCTTTGGTTTCCAGAGTCCTCAGGCAAAGCTTTTGTGACAAAATATTGCTTTTCTGTCTGCCTGTGGTTCAGGGCTGCTGAGCATGGGTTCAGAAGAACTCAGAAACATGTGTACATCAACCTGTCACTTCTGTAGAAGTGGGAAGGAAAAGGAGGTGAGACCCTGAGGACAGGGTGAGACTCTCCTACCTAGTTTTCCCTGGCATTTGTCTTACCTTTAGGATAAACCATTAAGGGTCAAAATTGTGTAGGTGAGGGGGCATCATTACAAATGGCCTTCTAGTCATCCCTGCAAGAGAAGAGCTAGCTCTCTGCTGACCTGAGCAGCGTGTTGTAAAGGAAAGAAACAGAAAGAAAATCCAGAGCTTTAGGTTTGGCATGATTGGGAGTGGGGAGAGGAAACAGTCTTTCATGGCAGATTTAAAAAGGAAGGTGTTTCAGAAGTTACAGATGCAAATACCCACAACCATTGTTAGTTCAGCTTCAGGCAAGTTAGAGGTCAGCTTCCAGTTGTTGACCAAGAGAGATTCAGTGAACAAAATATATTTATCATTTAATATTATCTTATAAAAATATTTACTTGGGTGTAAGAGTAGAACATTGTGCTAGTTACAAGGCAAATGCATTTTGAAACCCTAATCCTGTTCCAAAAAAAAACCCCACAATACCCAGGAAAAGACCTTATTGTTATTACTCCACGGTGTATATGTTCTTTGTATTTCTGGGTTTGCTCATTGGCCCTGCCTCTTGTTTTGAACTTTGCTTTCACAGATTACTATGGTTTTAGGCCAAACCGAATATTTCATTTTGTTATTGCCCCAGATTGAAGTGTAAAAGACATTTGAGCTTCTGTCATAAAATAAACATTGTTCTTGAAAATCAAATGATTGAAGGCCTATTTTTATTTGGTAGTATGTATACTTCATTTGATCTCATGCTAGGCCCTCTTTTGTCTATAGCTTGTAGGAAGAAATGGGAGTGTCAGCCATCCAAGGGGAGGTACACTCGGGAGCATCGCAACTATCCATTCCCTGGAAGCCTGGGGACTGACCCAGACTCTTCTCAGCAAGAATTACTTATTTCTCATGAGAGAAAGAAGCATGTCCTTTGTCCCTTAGAAGTTCTCGAACCTGGGGATTTAGGTTTTATGAATTAAACATACTATACCATACAATGTTAAGCTTAGGAACTTGTGGGATACCGGTAGTCAGATCTTTGGGACCATGATGGACATTACAGAGAGTTAGAAACAGAACCTCAGTACCATGGCCATCCCTGCTTTTCTAGAAAGATAAACAAGTGGAAATTAAGTTGGTTTTCACCACGGCCAGTCCTTGGTCCCTGCTCATTCACACTGGGTTACTGCACCAGCCTGATGGCTGAGTGCTCGGCCAACACTGTTCACCCTATGTTCCACCCTGCACAGCAATGCCAGGCAGAGCATCCTCAGATGCCACTTGTATCCCATCTCTCTCCCCTGTGGGTTTCTGCATATCACAATGCCTCTTCTCCAACACTTCACCAGGCTCTGCCTGTGGGTTCCTACCTGTGCTCCCGTTGGAGGAAGCTGCTGTCCTAGGTCCCTAATCTTGTTCTGAAGACTCAGGTGCCTGTGTCTGCCTGTCTCAGAGGGTTTATCTAGGATTCCCAATTCCAGGCATACTCATGGATGCCCTGAGCAATGACTGCATTCCTCTACCCAACAGACATAGGAGGTATCAACGCCTCTTGATTAGAAGCTTTCTTGCACTAGAAGGGAGATAATTTGCTATGAATTGTTACTACAAATATTGTTACTAGTCGCTAATTATCAAAAATTCTAGCCCAAGTCTAGGGTGATGAGTCAGTAAAATACATGCACTGCAAATGTGAGCATCTGAGTGTGAATCCCCAGTGCCCACATAAAAAGCTGGGTGCACCCATGTACGTTCCCTGTAATCCCAGCACTCGGGAGGTGAAGACAGGAAGATTCCTGAGGCTTCCTGACTAGGTAGCCCAGTGGAATCATGAGCTCCACATTCAGTAGGAGACCCTGTTTCAAAACCTAAGGAGGAGCATGATTGAGGAAGATACCCAACATCAACCTTTGGCCTTTATGGACACACATGTGTGCACAGACCCACATGTGCCCACACATATGCAAACACACACACACACACACACACACACACACACACACACACACACACACAGAGTTCCATCCCAAAATTAAAAAGAATGGTCATCCACATCCAGATAAAAATGTCACCATATAATTTAAGTGGAGCTTAATGGAGAGTAGAGGTTCTAAGTTAGCAGTATTTTATAGCGCATGATTCAACACCTAGTTTGAGGGCCTTCGTAGTCTGTGTGGCATTTTGTCTGTGAAGTGGAGGACAAGACTTCTCCAGAAGTATTGCAAAGGACAGAAAGACACAGTCTTGATGGCTCTGCCATTTAAGAAGACAAGCATTTTACAGGATATATAATAAGGACAAATAAGTAAAGCAGAGCTTAAGAACACCAATCAATGAAGGAGAGTACAGTATAATAACATGTATGTATGAAAATCTGGCTCCCTCTGGTACAGTTCATAACCCCCTAACCTATGGACGGATACAGTATGCACACTGAGGAAGGACCCCAGTGGGTAGGGCACAAAGAGAAGGGAAACAACACATTCACAAGATTTGCTCATATAATGTATATACTTATTCATGATAAAGATATAAAAAATAGCATCATGAACATCACTATTTGTATGCTAAAGTAAAATTGAATTTAAAAAATCCACCAAATTTTACAGCTCTAAGTGAACTTTCCAAGCTCCTAAGTTTTCAGGAGGTGAAAGTGGCTCAGATGGTGACATCTTCCTTAAATGTCTGAGCAGCAGAAATGGAAGTGGAGGCCAGGCCTTGTGGGTCTCCCATGCAAAGCTCTTCCACCCAAGTCCCATGCCTCTGCAATTCCTGGGAAAAGTCTCCATTGTAAAACTCTTTTATCTGACTGTAAAATACTCATTGTCTATTGGTGACAGACAGAAACAAATCAAGAGAAAAGCAGGAAAACAATTATGTACATTGCATTCATCCAAGTTATAGATCGCAACAAGTCCCGGTTCATTCTTTTGTTTCCCTGAGGATTTACAGCAGAGTCCTGTTCTCCACCCTCTCTTAAACCTGGCTCTTTCATATAAAATTCAATGGATATCCTTTCTAATCAATCAATACAGTAGTAAGTGACCATTTTTCGGGTGGTCATGATATGCTACTGAATGGATCTAATCTAATTTACTTTCCCCTTCCCTCATTGATGGTATTTGACCATTTCCCAAGACCATTAGGCTTTTAGGGAGGATATTTTTCTCATCAATTTTAACTTTGTGTGTCCTTCACTTATGGATGATTTCCGGAGATAATTTTTTGTTGTTGTTGTGGGTTTCCTGCTGAATGAGGTTTGTGTTTGAGTGAACTTTGTTTCTAATGCTCTTGTAAGCAAAGATTGCTTTCTAAGGGGTACGGGACACTTTGAATGAGTTTGATATTAAGGTCTTACTCTATGCTTATTTTTGTTCTTTTGGTGTTGGTCATGTTCATTTTGCATGTATGTGTGTGGTGTGCATGCACATGTGTATGTGTTCACATGTGTGTGAGTGTGTGTGTGTGCCTGAATGTGTAGGGCAGAGGTTGATGATAGGTGTCTTTGTTGATTGCTCTCTCCTTTACTTGCTGAGGCAGGATCTCTCACATGAACCCAGCTCTTACTCAGCTAGTGTAGCTAGCAGTCAGCTTGCCCCTGAGCTCTGGGAGTCCAGGCAGGCCTCCAGATCCACATAGCATTTATGTGAGTGTTGGGATTCCAGACTCCAGTCCTCATGCCTGAGCCACAATCGCTCCATGCATAGAGCCGCCTCCCAGGCCTCGTGCTTGTCGTTCAGCTCGGCATCCCTGGGCCTGGTTTTGGTGATTGCCATTAAGATGAGATGAGGCTCAGGTGTCACCTTTCTTTTTCACTCCACCACTTGTTCCAGGATAAAAATAGAGGTCAAATCTATACCATAAAATACATACAGTGACAAATTTGTCAGGAGAAACAAGAAACTCTGGAAAATAACCCTTTTCCTTAAAGAATGAACTGTAGCCCAGGGAATGTTAGTTTACTGAGTGGGTGGGTATTAGAATAGGATGGTAAGTTAAAGCACATGAAGGAACGGTGGGGTGTGAACAGTCTTATGGCATATGAATGTTGCACACACATATGTTATTTTGAATGATGGTGGATAACAGAAGACAAAGTCTATTGTGGCTGGCAATCTTCACATGGGAGATTGTTGTATTCAGCCTCACACCATGGGGATGAACCCCCATACACCAGTTTATGAAAGACAAGGATTTGTTGAAGTTCCAGATCCAGGGAAAGTTCCATAGTGGCAAAAGAGGTTGGCCCCCTTTCACAGGTCCAAGCAGGAGAGACAAAGATCATCACCAGCACCTCAAGCAAGCACATGCAAACTGCCAAACACCACAGGCAGGCTTGAGCTCAGACTCCTCTCTGCAGACCCACCCCAGAAACACCGTAGGGCTGGGTCCTAGGATCAGGCCAAGATGACACCCTCTCCAGCCAGGCAGCTGGAAAAATTCTTTAATAAACTCTTGAATCTATTGAGGAACATTCGTTTAAACTACCACAGTAATAAATCAGGTGATTAAGATTTTTCAGAAGTCCTAATAAGTTTACATCATAATTAATAAGGAGTTACAACCAAAGCCTGGAGTTGTTTGAACTGGGTGGCAAAATCAAATGCATGTTAAACCTTTAGTCCTTGAAGTCAAGGACAAAGCTGTGGCTGACCCTTAAGCAGCACCTGGCACAGAGCCAGGAAGGTACCAGTCAAGGTTTTCTGAGGTTTCTTGCAGAGGACAGCAATCCTCTCTCCTCATTCACGCACGCTCTTTTATTGCTAGACTTAGTACATAGCTAATTCAATCAGCATTATTGATAAAGATATTATGCAAAGTGAAGTCTCTGTCTTAACCTTGTTTCTCCTGTCATAAATTGTACCTCTGATATTTATGGTAGGACTTGAAAATGCCAAGTACATAAGTACATTAGTCTGGAAGTTTACGGAGACAAATACAAAGGCACAGAAAATAATGGGGAAAAGTAAAATGCATAGATAACCAAAACAAGACAAAACAATAGAGCAGGAATTTCAGGGAACAAAGGCTTTAAAAATAGATATGATAAAGAAATAAACCAGGCATGGTGGCGCACCACTTTAATCCCAGCACTAGGGAGGCAGAGGTAGGAGGATTGCCGTGAGTTCAAGGCTGCCCTGAGACTACAGAGTGAATTCCAGGTCAGCCTGGGCAGAGTGAGACCCTACCTCGAAAAACCAAAAAAAAAAAAAAAAAAAAAAAAAAAAAAAAAAAAAAAAAAAAAAAAGAAAAGAAAAAGAAAAAGAAGTAAAACAAGAATATTAGCCAGAGCTAAAGAACATGACTATAGGGCTGGAGAGATGGCTCAGCAGTTAAGGCACTTGCCTCCAGTGCCCTAGGCCCTGGGTTCAATTCCCCAGGACCCACATAAGCCAGACCCACAAGGTGGTGGCCCTGGTGCTCTCTCTCTCTCTCTCTCTCTCTCTCTCTCTCTCTCTCTCTCTGTATCTCTCAGATTGAAAATGAATAAATAAAATATAAAAAAAGAACATGACTATATAGATCCAAAAAAGTAAAATTTCAAATTTTAGAAGACTTATATTGAAACATTTGCTTGTGAATTTTACATGACCAATGTTAAAAAAGAATAAATTGTTTAAGATGGAAAAAAACACCACTAATGAAAATATTATTAGCAGCATTGGATGAGAAACGAAGTGAAGCTAAGCTTTCAAATCAATGATAAAAATTGTTTTAAAACACTATTTGTTGGACTTACTCTTTTTTAACTGGCCAACATTGAAAGAGAAATTATTTAATATACTTTCAATGTGATCACTGAGGTAATCTTTTAGGATAAAGAGGGAGAATATAGGAGTTATATCTTTCTGTATGAAACAAACCAAAAAGATACTACAAGCTGGGCATGGAGGAGTACGCCTTTCACCCCAGCCCACAGAGGCAGAGGTGGAGGATCACTGTGAGTTCGAGGCCAGCCTGGAACTGCATAGTGAATTCCAGGTCAGCCTGGGCTATAGTGAGACCCTACCTCAAAATAATAATAAAGAAAGCAACAACAACAAACAGAGTATGACATAGAGTAGAGTCACATTTTCTTTATTAGTATGGTGATGGCTTCTGACATTGAAACCATTTTGCTCAGACCAGTGAGGGACCTTGCTGCTACCTATTTTCCTAGTTTTCTTTTCCTGGGAGGGTAAGTAGCTTTTCTACATCCGTTATTTGTTTAATTGGCTGACCTCATCTTATTATGCAAAACCTCTTTAAAGAGATGCTGGGCTCGGGTCTGCATTGCAAGCCCCCACCCAGCTAGCTCCATATTAAGAAACATCCCCATACAGTTACATCACCCGCCTTCCTAACCTGGTTTACAGCCAAGTCACCCATTTCCCTCTCTCACTTTTTCCTTCCCTCCCTTTCTTTCTCCCTTCCTTCCTTCTTTCCTTCCTTCCTTCCTTTTTGCTTTCTCTCTCTCTCTCTTTCTTTCTGCTGAGTTACTTTCTGACTTTATTTTCTATTATTCTCAGTAACTCACTCGACTATGACCCCCAAACATAAATAGAATCATTTTATTTGAACTTTGACTTTTGCACTCACTTGGGCTTTGTCCTGTCTTCTTTCCTCCTTTCTTCCTCATTTCCTTCCTTCTTTCTTTCATTTTTTTCTCTCACTTTCTTATGATGTGCATCATCATCAAGTTAGTGAATTTTGACATTCCCCTAACTTCATTCTCTGACTTTCAAGTATAGATGTTTTTTAAATATTACTTCATTAGGAGTTAGAAAAATTTTTGATCCTTGTCCTGAACCCCCAATACCAAAACTGCTTCTCTTACACTTGATGAAGTGGGTTAATTCCAAAGTAAAGGGTTGTGTAAGTGAGGAACCATTCCTCAAAAAAACATCCACTATCTTTTCATCAAGTGTTCTGGCCTTAAACTTGTATTATCTTAGAAATCTAGGTGTAGCTCTCATAGGCCACACAGTCTACCTGTGCTTGCTACCTGTTCTCTTCCACGGTGCTGTGCTTAGATTCCTATGGAAAAGAGGTCTCCCCCAAGTAAGAGGGGTTCACAGTCCATAAAACAGTATCGGCATGAATGAAAAAGATGGGCTTTTATGTCACTCTATCTAGGACACACAGAATGTTCCCTGCTCCTTTCCTGGATGTTGATGAGGCATCTTTGATCCAGTAGCAGGTTCCTAACGACCACCGTATGCTTCTAAGATACGCAGAGATGGAGAACTTCAGAAAGCCATTCATGTCGTTGATTGTCTCTGGTTATGAATTCTGGAATTCAATGCCTGATGTAGCATTGACATCTGCATTGACCATAATAATCCTCAAAACAAGTCTACTCTTTTCAACCATCTCTGTGAGCATGGATGGCTTGGATCTTTCCCCTTTCTGATTGTGTACATGTCCTGCGATGAGACAGTGTTGGGCTGTGGACATTTTCGTGATCGTTACACTTTAGTTTTCAGGGACCCAAGGATCTCACATCAGATATCCTCATTAGCAATCTGAATTTCAGGAATTGTGTGTTTGCAAGAAAATAGGAAATACAACAGAGACACTTTTTGCTTAATATATGGTAACATTCTAGACGACCAAGGGTGTTTATTTGAAAACTGTCTGGTAACAGCTTAAAATGTGAAGTTGTTGGAAAGAGCCATGCTTCTGAAGTCGACCCAGGGACCAAATTTAGAGGCTGTCTGCTGCCTACTGAAGGTTCTTGTGTCCCAGGACAAGGAAATTTACCCGAAACATATCAAAAGGTAATTGAGATAGAAAAAGTTTATTAAGGGAAACGTGCTCCCAAGAATGGGAGTGAGCTAGTGAGCCAGAAAAGACTTACACCCCAAATCACCTGGCTTAAGCTTCAGGACTCTTTACAGGTCATTCACATAACACTTGTTTCTCCCAAGGTTGAATAAGCATAAACTTTTCTTCCCTCCACATGGTCCCTTGCTGCATGTCGCCAACGTTGGCAAAGCTTCCACTCTTCTAGTTGCCTAGCATCTTTATATATGTTGATCTGGATCTTGGAGCCCTCTCCAATGGGAAGAGATTTGGTTCAAGGACATGGAAAAGGGGAAAAATCCTTTCATTTTAGAAATGGAAATAGTTTCAAGCTCCACATCGACTGTGGTCACTTTGTTGTCTAAAGTGCTTGCTGTGCCTACCCTAATCCTTGGCACATAGCAGATGATGATGAATAAATAAACATTTTGATGAATATTCACTATTAAAAAAGCACCACTTGGGCTTTGGGGGATTTTTGTCTTTAAGTAGAAAGTTTGTATGGATACATCATGTGTGAGTACCATCATTTCCCCCAGTAGGATTGCTGGTGTTCACCATGGGCTTGTGGGTTGTGGGAGCAGCAGTCAGTCATTATGTGGATGTGGGGGTGGGGAGGGAGGGAGGCGGCAATGGCTCTGGATATTCCCACCCACCTGAGCTTTTACAGTCTTTCTGCCCCTCTTCCACAAAATTCCCTGAGCTGTGGTGGGTGTGTTTTAAGTTTACTTTAGTGTTGACCTCTCAGCAGCTTCTGGATTTCTACTTGGGTACAATTTGAGTGTTGAGGGACATGTTTGAGCACATATTTATTAGAAATCTTATTTCCTGGCTTAGGTGTTTTTTTTTTCTGATTATAGTTTTCATTTTCCCTGGGGTTGAACTCAGCAAGGGCACTGAGTCTGGACCTCATTTTTTGATGGCATTGAGCTCCACAGAGGTGAGGCTGAACATGAGAGGGTGCTCTTCCTTAAAGCTCATCCAGTGATGAATTGTCTTCACTTTTTCTCTTCAGCTGTGTTTTATTTTTATCATTTTTATTTTAAAAACTATTTTATTTATTCATTTTCAAGAAGAGAGAGAGAGAGAGAGAGAGAGAGAGAGAGAGAGAGAGAGAGAGAGAGAGAGAGTGCACCAGGGCCACCACCTTGTGGGTCTGGCTTATGTGGATACTGGGGAATTGAACCTGGGGCCTTAGGCACTGGAGGCAAGTTCCTTAACCACTGAGCCATCTCTCCATCTCTCAGCTATGTTTTTCAGTCATAATTTTCATTTGTTCATTTTTACCACTCCTATAGTTTTTAATGAAATCTCATATATGTTGTTTTCAATGCTTTCAAGCTAATTTGGGGCTGATTCTTGAACCAGTTCCTTGATATCTGCTTTTCAGTTTTAGCCAACAATTCAAACACTGGACTTGCTTCTCTGTTGATATCTATTGGTCATCTCTTCTCATTTAAATTATAGTTTCCTTGTCCTTGGTATGACAAGGTTTCTTTTTTCCAATTTCAACCTGGGATTTTATTATAGGTCTCCTTGAAATCCTATAATTTGGTATGTGATCCCTCTGTTTTGGCTCAGTGCTCAGGCACTGGACCACTTTCATAGGTTTATATTCTAATCATTGTTTAATTTTCTGAGACATCTGTTATGCTGTCTCAGTCAGCTTGGTTTGTTGGGTACCTCTGGGGTTCCCACTGATCCTTCTGGGGCTCCTTAAAAGGAGTCCATGGAAAATTCTACATGTGGGTAGAAAAGGTGATTTTTTTTTTGGAGGGGGGGCTGGCACTTGCTATATGGAGTCCTATGCTCCCAAACCTGCCTGAATTGAGCTGGAGAGAAATTCTCAGGTCCTGTGGAATGAGGAAAGGTCAGGTGCTTGTTGAGGTGGGATACTGGTGATGTTTCAAGATGGCTCAGAGTCAAAAGACAGAAGGAAGGAAGGAAGGAAGGAAGGAAGGAAGGAAAGAAGGAAGGAAGGAAGGAAGGAAGGAAGGAAGAAAGAACCTTACTTTAATCACTCACTTATTGATCAACCTTGGACTTCTCACTCCTGTTATGTGTGGGTTCTGCGGATAAGTCATCATTTCCCGTAGGTCCTTAATATCGGTATGACTCAGCTTTTATGGACTCTTCCATTTGGCCTCTTTTGAAGTGTTTCATAATGGAACCTCTCCTTTATAAATGTGTGCAATGTCAGCAGCATTGCAAATCTTCTAAAAGGTTATACCTGGAGGATTTAAAGACAGCAGAGATAGAAGGAAACACAGTAGAGGAAATTCTGAGCACTGTATTACCTCAGGTCAGCTTCAGCCAGAGTCCCTCACTTACCAAATAAGCTGTTGAGGGTGGAAGAAAAAGTCTTATCTTCCAACACCCTGCTCTCATAGATAGCAAATGAACTCTGATCTTTATTTTATCATAAGGTATTGCTGTGCTCACATTTATGTAAGGAGGAGCTCATAAACAAAAAAAAAGTGTTTGTCAAATATCTAACCAGGACAAAATACATTGACCTTCAAACTCGAAGCCAGTGATAGATTTGCTATAGCTTTCCACAGAATTGTTAGAGTTCACTCACTTCATTCATTGCTCTAACACTTTGCGGCCTCCCCAAAGACATACAAGCACAACTTCCTGTTTGAATTATGGTGCCCCTTTTCATTTCATTTTATTTTTTCCAGTTATAAAATAATAGCTCCATTATATTATATCTGAGAAACACAGAAAAGCTCAAAATAAGGGAAACAAAACAATTTGACAATGTACTGGGGGGGCATTTAGTAATGCTTCACTGTACTTTGCTTATGCCCATTGTACTGAAAAGATCACAGGTAAAGTCTAATTTTATCATTTTCAGAAATGTATTCTAAATAGTTGTTGTAAAATGCTGAGCTATTTTTGAATCAGTCAATGTTCAGACGTCGGTCACTTAATCCTAGAGGAATCATCATTGCCATTATCACTACCCTACTAGTAGCTCAAAAGTTTGAGATGATCAAATAATAGCTTACATATGAAAATGTCTGACAATGCATGGAATTAAAAAAAAAGGCTCAATAAAGAAAACTTCTAAAAACACAAACATCGGGCTGGGTAGATGACCCTGCAGTTAAAGGCATTTGCTTGTGAAGCCTGCAGGTCCAGAGTCTGCTCCCCAGTATTCACATGAAGACAGACACACAAGGTGACACATGTGTTTGGAGTTCATTCGCAGGCACACACACACACAAATCCTGGAACACTCATATTCTCTCTCTCTCGACCCCAAATAATTTTGACGATTGCATATAGTCTACCGTATATACATGTTTTTATATATTAGCCTTTTCTTCTTGAACTTATTTTCCCAAATAAATCGATTCAAGAATAAGAAGTCTTGTTAGCTTAACAGGAATGGAATCATTCTGTAGACTAATGTTGCTTTTAGAGATATTTAATGCAATTTTTAAATTGTTTTCCAGAAACAGTACAGCCAATTATATTTACATAAGTGTGCCTGGTTCATTCAAACCTCAAGGTGGCAATTAAAATATGTTTTTCCTAGAGAGTACTCAACATTCTTATAGAGAAATTAGATAGAACAAGAGCATGCAGAAAATAAACATCTCTCATAATTCATAATTTCACATAAGAACTATTCAGTGTGATTCTTTCCATGCATTTGTGGATATTTTTCTTCTTTAGCAGCATTGTTTTATTAAAAAATCAATATATCATGAATAGTTTTCCATAATAAATAATTATATTACATTTACTTATTTCTCCTAGAGTATTTTTAATGACAAAAGAATATGAATGATCATTTTCATTTAATAAAAAGATCTAATGTCAAAACAGATGATGATTCATGAAAGTATAGCCTATTTAGGTTAACAGAACAGATGAAAGTAATATAAAAGTCGGCCCCTCTGGAACAATATTTTTACTGCCTATGCCACCAGATATCTTTTGAACCATATAATTTTTATTTGATATCTTTATTATGAATAAGTATATACATTGTATGAGCAAATCTTGTGAAGGTGCCCCATTTCCCTCCTCTCTGTCCCTTACCCACTGGGTTCCTTCTTTGGTCTGAGCCATCTATTATATACATGCAAATGTGTTTTCTCACAAAATGGGACTATAATATGTGGTAGAATTTTTTTTTCTAGGTGGGGTCTCGCCTAGCCCAGGCTGACCTGGAATTCACTTCACTATGTAGTCTCAGGGTGGCCTTGAACTCACGGCGATCCTCCTACCTCTGCCTCCCAAGTGCTGGGATTAAAGGTGTGCATCACCACGCCCGGCTAACTGTGGTAGAATTTAATCATTCAAATATTCGGTCAGAGATTAGCAATGAGTAAGGAAGTTTGTAGTATCTCTGGAATCCCCAATCTGGAACAAACCTTTCATTCTATCATGAAGGACAGTATGCACAGAGGTTGTGTTCTTGTGTTTGCATGTCTCTTCTGGCTGCCAATTCCATGCCCTGAAGGCAAGCCAATAGCTCAAGATCATTGTACACTTAAGTTGGGAGTTGGTGGCTCTTCTGTGTATTGAAGTGTACAATGATATCCCCACTTATATAAGGATCCTGAATCAGAGATTCTGTAGGCTTTCCTGCTCCTTGGCACCAGCCAGGGTTGGCTAGAGTTGGAGATTTATTGCCACAATGACTCAGAGGCCTGCATGTGGTTGGCTTGGGCTCTCAAAGAATGGTAGTGTCCCAACAGCAAATTCTTTAAAAACAGAAAGTGGCAGGTCACAATTCTTTTCTTTTTCTCTAAAAATTGAGAGAGAGAGAGAGAGAGAGAGAGAGAGAGAGAGAGAGAGAGAGAGAGAGAGAGAGAGAGAATATGGGCATGCCAGGGCCTCCTGCCACAGCAAATGAACTCCAGACACGTGCCACTTTGTGATTGTGGCCTTACATGGGTACTGGGGAATCGAACCCAGCCCATCAGGCTTTGAAAGCATGTACCTTTAACCACTGATCCATCTCTCCATTCCCACAATTCTTGAAGTCCTCACTCCAACACCCCAGTATCACTCTATTCTGCATTTTAGGATAAGAAAAACTGCCTGATGATCAAATAAATGGCAAAGAATTTTACAGCCACTTTTTAAATACTCTCTATGGCCTAGAGATATAGTGGAGTCCTGCCGCCTGGGAACATACATTCCCTTTTTGCAAGGGTAGCTTCATAACCTGCTTTACTTACCAACTAAACTCTGGAAGACCTCTATTTTTTAATCTGAAAAAACGTACTCACTAATAGCACCTAGCTGTTTATAAAGTTACTCTAAGACCTGAATGAGATCAGCAAATGTGCTTGCTTAGTCTAGTACCTGGCATGTTGGAGGCATTCAGTCAATCTTAACTTCTGATTTTCAGATGAAGACAAGTAATTTGGTAGGATTTAATTGTTCATAAGGATGGGATACCATTGCTATTGTTCATCCTTCCTCTCTCATTCCCACTGGTTCTCCATCATGCTCACTGAGTAGGACTAGGTAAGAACACTGATACGGGCAATTTCTCTTTCCTCAGATGTATATATAAAGTTTAATGATATGTATGCTATTTTGACAAATCCGTATTAGAGTGGAATGAATTAGCTTTAGAATCCATATAATACCATTATAATATCTTAACTGTGCCATAAAACCCTCAGACTATGTATGGGCTGGAACACATTGTTGAACAATAATGGACCATTGCTCACTTCATAGAATGTAAAATTGGTGTCTATTTTATAAATTCTCTTTATATGAACTTATTAATAGCACAATATAGGGAAATGGCCTTTCTAGCTAAAAATGTAGTCTTTTTTTTTAAAAATAAGTAGTGTGGTAACTCTCAATGCCTGTATTTCCCTAGGAGAAAACCGAATGTTCAAATTTAGAAGATTACAATGTGACCTCATTACTCCCTATAATGATAAATATAATGAAGACTTTGATGGTGGCTCTTCCAAGATGTTGACAATTAACCTTTCTAGTAATTTGAAATTTTATATGTTTCTGCAAATTTTGTTGCAAATATCAAGCTGACTTCTAGATGGACATCTTCCTGAAAGACTTATTTCCACATCTAATCTAGGTACATAAGGGAAAATTCAATGATTTGTCAATTCATGAGAAGTTAAAGAAATAAAGCTGTTTTATACTAGAGTAGCAATTCCTTCTCTGTGTTTCATTTCCCATGAGGCATGATCCTCCAGTGACATTTTTTCTGTATTTATACACCCTAAAGGGATAGAAGATACAAAATGGCCCTAGAAAATCCTTGTTCATTTTATTATTGAATTTTAGTTTCATATAAAATTTTTACTATGCAGTTGTCTTCTCATCTAGTAGTCATCGTGCTGCTTTTATTGATTTCATTGTGATAATGCCTAGTCTGTGAAATTTATGAGACCGTCTGCTCTAACGTTTGCTAGCTAATAATATAAGCCCCCGTACATAGCATATTTCTTTATAGATGATTCTGACATTTGGAAAAATCATCTATATTGAGCCATCATGTTGCCTAGTGGTGTAGCAGTGATACAGAATACAAAAATCCTTGCTTTGCTCTCTGAGTTCATAGCACTTTTATCATTATGTATAATTTAACAAGTCTAAGTAAACTAGACGGAGAGAAGTCAAATATCAAAGGAGAATTTTCATGGAGTAAATGAGATAGAAAACAAAACCTTGAATGAAATTGGTTATTTTGAAGATAGAATTTGCTTTTACATTAATTATAAGCCTGATAAAAATTTAAAAGAAATGTAAATCAATCTCTGAAAATTTTATAAATTTACTTGGAAATACACCTTAATAAAGAAGCCATCAAAAGTAGCTAAGAAAATCTATAGATTCTGAAAAAGAAGCCTCTTACAAAAATGTCATAATGTTTTAAGTAAATCACACCACATTCATAGCTACTCTGTGACATATGTGGCCCATGGGTCACAGGTTGGATACACATACTCACGCTTTAATATAATGACCATCCCCCAAGATGCCCTAGTACAAGGACAAAGCTAAAGGCTTCTTACTTTAAAGTGTTTTAAAATAATAAAACCACCATCTCCATTTTTCCTGAGTAGGCCTAATTTTAATTAAGTCTACACTAATACTAAGACATATAAATCCAATCATACAGGAGGAATTGATGTAAAAAAGCTTGCAGCTTTTGGTTGCCTTGCCTAGATACAATCATGAGGACCTAAGCTTAGCCATGTAGTGCTTTCAAAAACACCACTCACTCTTCTGTCATAAAATGAATCAGTGAGGGAACTGCCCCATCTTGTTTGCAAAATCAGGTTATTAACGTTGTAATAGATGGCAAGGAATCTCTGTAAATCTTATTTCCTTTGAACTTTTCTTGTTTCTTCAGAATTGTTTGAGTGTGTGCATACATAATAATCAAAATATGTAGATACAATGCAATTATTACCTACATGTATCGATTAATTTCACTACATGAGCTTGTTTGATAGAATTTTCTTGACCAAATTCTCTACAGTGAAAATATGGGAAGGCTGAGTATGTATTGATATATATTTTAATATCTCAGTAGGCTCTTTCAGGCCTAAGAAGATATTAAAAGGGCATTAGGACTTAAGCAGCAATCCATTAACTGACCACCCTGAGGGTCTGAAAGCAGACCTCAAAGTGGTTAATGTGTTCGAGCTAAAAAACAACACATCTGACTACTCATGTGTGATAGTGAGCTCGAACTATTTGTATTCTTTACTTCATCATTTTAAGAGAGTTAGGAGTAGAGGAATAAGGAGTGGAGGTGAGGGGTTTCCTACACAGATGGGAAAATGCTCTAAATTGTTTCTGAGAAGAGGTTGGGGGAGATCCCAGAAATTTTCTGACCTCCAAAGGTCCTGTGTTCCTTAACTCACAAGCCTTGCTCACCTGAGTCCAGCCAGGGCGGCTCCGACCCGTCTCCTCAACCATCTGCCATAGCGTTCGTTCTACTGAGGTTCTTTCTAGGGTGGCATTTCCCTGAGAAAAATGACAAAGTATACCCAGGAGAGCAATGTTTATTTTTATTTATTTTTCTTCTTTGTAAACCATTCGGAGTACAAAATGAAGGGAGACCACTTTTAACTGCCAACATAAAAGAAAATAAATCAAACATCTGCTAGTCCAGGATTCAACATCTTTTTAAAACAAAGTAGAAATGAAGTTAATTGTAGAGAAGTTTATATCTGCACCGTAAGATATGCTACACAAAGTTTTTCAAACTGAAGAATGCTATTATTGGGGGAAAATACTTAGATATGAAAAAAAATGAATGAAAGCCTCTGTTGCGTGAAAGGTTTTGCCTAAGCAGACATGAACACAGGTCTGTTAAACTCAGACAGGGCACAGATGACATGCCAAAGCATGGCTGCACCAAGAGCAATTTTGGTGAAGCAATGGGTTTATTGGGGTTACCTACAGAGCAGGGTGAGGGGTGGCTTACAGGATCATGGGTGACTCATGGATATTGCAGCTCTGGTGGACACTGAGAGACTTCTAGGCAGTTCTGTTAGAGAAGCATTTATTCGGTCTTTTTAAAACCTCAGGTGGGGTCTTCCAACCCTTTCCTTGGCCTTCTTGACCTTCTGAGTCCCCCATCCTTCTTCCATCTCCTAGGAGCGAATGTTTTAATTCAGAAAAAACAATTTCCTCACAACACTAGTCAAGGCCTGCCTCCTGAACAGTTATTTGTACCTCCTATGACCTTGGGGCATGGTGCTGTGACCTTTTAAGTTTCAGCTCGCCCAGACTTGTGTTCCTGAGTCTCCTGAGCCTCTCTCCTCCTTTTAGGAGGAATATTTCAATTTGGAGGAATTTGCTATATTATAACATCAGAAATGGAAATTTAGACAGCCGGGCGTGGTGGCGCATGCCTTTAATCTCAGCACTCGGGAGGCAGAGATAGGAGGATTGCTGTGACTTCAAGGACACCCTGAGACTAACTACATAGTGAATTCCAGGTCAGCCAGGGCTAGAGTGAGACCCTACCTCGAAAAACCAAAAAAAAAGGAAATTTAGGGGCAAGCAAAAATGGCATAATTTCTCAGTTTACTTAAAGTTATCCAACTGTTTAATTATAAATACATTTTAAGATTAACTATGGTCATATTTGGACAAGTTGAGTGGGTATCCTCATGAAAGTGTCCCTCAAAAGTATATGCATATTCCCCTTAATCAAAGCTGTTCTCCATCTTAGAATTTGCTTTATTTTACTGATGGTAGAGAATACTGGGAAGATCCAAGATCCATCAATTTGATGAGAAAAGGCAGCCAATGGCCCACCAGGAGCTCTACCACATTCACCAGGGTCCAGAAGAAACAGCAGAGGAAGCAGTGGTGAGTATTGCTCCCAATGTTAGTCTGACCACGCCTCCAAGGAAATAGCAACAAACACGATGGTGACCTGAACAGAGAAGTCAACACTAAAAACAAAGTGTTAACACTCCTGCCAAGGCTCAATGGCAGAGAGCCAGGTGTGGTGGTGCACACCTTTAATCCTAGCACTTGGGCTGCAAAGGTAGGAGGATCACTATGATTTTGAAGCCATCCTGAGACCACATAGTAAATTCTAGGTCTGCCTGGGCTAGAGGAATGAGACCCTACCTCAAAAAACCCACCAAACAAACAAACAAAAAAGTTGCTGAAGAATGGACAGCAGGCAAAAAGACTCATATGACATGAAATCAGAAAAAATACTCAGAGGATACAAGGGAGATGAAGGGTAGGGGAGATGGAAAGGGACAATAATTCAAACAATATTTTTTTGAAAATGCCATAATAGTACTCTAGCCCAAGCTGACTGAATTAACTATGTAGTTACCCTCCTGATAGAACTGCATTCTTCTCCTTTAACTTTTTTTCCTTTATTTACTTGAGATTTTGCTTTAAGCCCCATTTACTTATTGTAGCTTTCAGATGAACTGACCACTCAATTTATTTTTGTCTATGCTTGTTATTAGTATAGGAACTCTAAATATTTTATGTTGACTGCTTAGGTAGTATAATTTAACATTCTTTGTCTCCCAAGGAGAGGACCTCAAGTTGAATTAGAGAGCAATTGGTTACCCCCATAACCAACATGCCACTATTGCAGTAGTGTGCACAACTTGCCTAGGTGACAGGTGTGGAGCTTGCAGGGTCCATTACTGTTTAAGGATGCTGATGACTCTCCTCCTCCAGCACTATGACTGCTGGTCAGCAGGGAGGAGCCTTCCAGATCAGCCCCAGCTTCAATTCTCAAAGCATGTGGTGTCTTTAGCAATAGGTTCTTGCTCTCTAATTCTTCTGGGCAACCAAAAGCCAAGGCAATAGCCTCTGTTGTTTTGGGAACCTCTGAGATGTTGCTGACCAACACCTCACTGGAAGGTATGCCAACAATATGGGCACTGGAATTTTTTGTGACAACCTACGGCTTCTGGGCATAGCATTTATATTTCCACAGGGTACTCCTGCCCACATTCTCTCTCTTTTTTAAAAAATATTTTATTTATTCACTTTCAAGCAGAGAAAGAGAGAGAGAGAGAGAGAGAGAGAGAGAGAGAGAGAGAGAGAGAGAGAGAGAGAATGCACCAGGGCCACCACCATGTGGTGGCTTATGTGGGTCCTGGGGAATTGAACCCGGGGCCTTAGGCACTGGAGGCAAGTGCCCCAACCGCTGAGCCATCTCTCCAGCCCTCTCTCTTTTTTTTAGCATAAATTTTCTATGTTTTCCTATAACAAAAAAAAAACTAACAAAGAAGTAGGTTTCCATATGGCTTATTTATAACTTCTTTAGTTTTTTTTTTTTTTTTTTTTATGTTGGGTCTTACTCCAGCCCAGTCTAATCTGGAAATCACTATGTAGTCTCAGGCTGGCCTGGAATTTAAGGCTATCCTCATATCTCTGCCTCCGGAGTACTGGAAAAAAAGGTGTGCACCACCACACCCAGATTAACTTCTTTAGTTTTGATTAAACTCTCTTCCCAAACCCTCCTCCCATCCACTTCCCCTGGCCACACTAAGACCATCCCACCCTTCCCCTCCCCCACAGTGTTCCTCTCCTCTACCTCCTCATCTTCTGTCCCTCCATCTCCTAACTACCTCATGGCCTCTTTCTAGCTTCTAGCCTCTGCTACTGATTCTTACTCGCATTCCCACATCAATTAAAAATTTGAAAAAAGCTAGAGTCTGTGTATGAGAGAGAACATGCAACATTTGTCTTTCTGAGCCCGTGTTACCTAACTTTGTATCATGTTTTCCAGATCTACCATTTTCCTGAAATTTTCATAATTGTACTTTTCTCTACTGCTAAATAAAGCTCCATTTTGTATATGTGCCACATACATGTATCTCCTTAAATGGGGTAGCTGGTGAGGAGTCACAATGCCACTCTCCTTCCATGATTACTGGCTTTCAATGCTTTCTTGATATGGCTAGGAAGAATAAGCTAAACTTATCCCTATTAGATGTTTTGGGATAATGGTGCAGTCTGTAGATTTTAGCTGTTTGTGCAAGGTTTGTCCCAAGAAGAAAATCTCCCCCAAAAGAACCTCATCCATCAGGACCAGGTCCACCTCAACTTCCTCAGGTGGAGAAGGTAATCAGGTTAAAAATCTTACCAGATGGGATTCTGGAAGAAGTGTTTTTCTCATTTCCAGGCAAGGAGTCCTTTGGCTTGAAAACTCTATCCAGAATCTACATTGTAAGGAAGAGTAGTAAGTAGGTACATGGATCCCGGCTTCCAGAAAAACATTCTTAAAATATTTGGGAAACAACATACTTCTAAATGAACCTTAAAGCAGTAATCACAAAGGAAATTAGAAAGTATTGACTGAATAAGAAAATGATCAATATTTGTGAGATGCACATAAAACAGTGCTTAAAGGGAAGTGCATAGAATAAAAGAAAATTCTAAGAATGTATCAGCCTATGGTTCTACCTCAAAATGACAAAAAAGGGGGTCAGGGGTGTAGCTGAATGACAGGGCTCTTATGTAGCATGAATAAGGTTCCAGTTTATGTGCACGATACACACACACACACATGCACGCACCCTAACCCTAACGCACCATAAAAATAAGAATTCAAAATATATTGCTAGTCACAAGGGAATTCAAACACAATAATAGTCTCCTAAGCTTCCTTTTGAATGGTAACATTTAAGATACTAACCATGTTGAGATCAAAGCAAAAGGAAACTACAACTCTTAAATCCTCCAGTTAATAATGTTAAATGTATAAAAATGGTTGGCTAGGCCCTTTAAAAGTTAAAAATATTCATCTAAATATAAGGAGATTAGAACTCTCTTTGCTTAATAGAATCAAAAAGTACTCTTTCAATTCCTTAATATATTAGACATAGACTTAGCAATGTGCCCCATTATTTCCACTCCTAGATATGTGCCCAACAATATTAAAACATACTTGTTAGAAGCATAGAGAATCTTAATTCACAACAACAATAAAACAGACTTAAAACTCACCCTCCATGACTCAGGGAACTGAGTGGAAGAGGGGGGCGGAAAGACTGTAAGAGCCATGGTGAAAGAGATTACCCAGAGACATTACCCCCCCTCAACTACAACACATAAAGGGGGGGTACCTGGCTGCCTCCAGTGCTATCCATAACCCCTTACCACATGGATGGATGCAGTGTGCCCACTGAGGAGGATACCCAGTGGACTGGGGAGAGGGAGGAGGGAAATGGGAATATCAACACAATATTTGCTCATTCACTGTATCTAATTTTGGACAATAGAGATTTATAAAAAAATACATGTCAATGTATACACAATAGATCAAAGTAAAAAATCACACAGAATAAAATAGTCCATCAGATATTGAATGGATAAAGTGTGACATATCTAATGTTATATAGCAGATAAATAAAATGTGGTTTGTTCATCCAGTGGACTACAATTAACAAGAAAGGAATGAATTACTATCCCTTGCTACGGTGTGGATGAATCTGGAAATACTGTGCTGAGTGAAGGAGTCACAAAAGACCACACATTGGCTCCACATGGTTCTGAGCCTACTGAGATCCTGAATAAGCAACTGTATAGACAATAGCTTCCTGGGGGAGGCAAGGGGATAGGGAAATGACTACTAATGACTCCAGGATTTGTTTTAGTAGTGAAAAAAGTTTCTAAAATTGATTATGATGATGGCTACTCAACTATGTGACTGTAAGAAAAGGCATTGACTTGTGCACTGTAAATGGATGAATGATATGCTATATAAATTGACTTTCCTCAAAGCTGTATAAAAAATGCCCATCAATCATATAACACAGCTCTTTTGCTCTTAGCTTTTTGCTAATGAGCAATAAAAGCATTTCACACCAGAACTTATATATCAGTTTTCATTCACAAAAAATAGCCGAATTTGTAAATAACCAATGCCCAGGAACGTATGAAAGAGTAAATAAAATATCATGCATTCACACAGCACAATTCTGCTTAGTATTAAAAATAATAATCTGATTCACTTAAGTCTTTAAATCTCAGAATCATTTTGTGTCTGAGAGAAGACAGACGCAAAATTTGTGTCTGATTATATTTCTGTAAAAGACAAACTAGTCTCTAGTGATGGCTGTCTTGGTCCAGTGTTGCAAGAACTGAAACAGGTTGCTGAAAACATAAGAGATCTTACTTGTGGAGATGTTTTTCTGTGTTAAATGATATCTAAAGTCATTGAAATGTATATTTCAAAGAGATGATAAGGCATAAGCACAGGTAAGATTTTCATCATCATTAATTAATAGCAAAATACAAATAGATTAAAAGAGAACACCAATTTCCCTCCAAACAGAATGGCAAAAACAGAGTTTGACAATCCATGTCCTTTAGAAAATCTTGGGCTAGCAGGAATGCATACAGATGTTTACAGTTGCATTCGTCACAAGGAGATAAAACTAAGCGTATTCACATGCTCACTAATGGAATGGTTAATTGGTACCTTATTTAGCTGTAAATTCATAAAGTAGTAAGAATTCTTGAAATATCTGTGTATGTTTCAACATGGGTGAATTTCAAAAGGATCATATTCGGGAAAAAAAAAAAAACAGAAAAAGCAAGTACCTATAACCACAGTCATTCAATCAACACAGGATAGGCCATTGAGACAGGAACCAAGGATTTTCGACACAAGGACCTCTAAGCTCGCAACATTAAAGCAGCCTTAATACTCACCCACCATGACTCAGGGAACTGAGCGGAAGAGGGGGCGGAAAGATTGTGAGAGCCGTGGTGGGGGAGACTGTCCGGAGGCATGGCACCCATCAGTAACAACACACTTGGGCCAGGAAGACCGGGATGAGTACTAAGATATCCAGGATCCCTTGCCACAAGGACTAATACAGACAGCCCACGGAGGAGGATATA
>PVHP010013007.1:0-41767 GCA_004024765.1 Zapus hudsonius
TATTTGCACTATATACTTAAAGATACATTTTTTACAGTTGGCTTTAAACATGGGTCACATAAGGGCTGTCATTTTGCTTGCTTGGTTTATTTCCCTTGGGACCTTTGTTTTCCTTTCTACACCTCCATTTCCTTCATATTCTTTTTCTCTTTTTAGAATGAGAGATGTCCAACCTTTTTACATCATAGCATGATGCTATCATGGACAGTGTGTTGGGCCACATTCCTAGCTCTCCTGGATGCTGAGTCTCATAGGCTACAGGTTGGATATGCCTAATTGGAGGCTTTAAAAGGTTTTGATTATTTCCATCATCCTTCAAGTGACAGTACAGCCCCTCACACATGGTCTAATGTTCACTCCTTCCTTCTCTGTCATCATGCTTTTGGCAGACATCTTAATTCTTTTCCCATCCTTATTCTTCTGTACATGTGTCTTGGTTCTCATGCTACTTTCAAAATTTTTCTCTGTGCACATATGGTGCCCAGTACTCTCTCTGCAGCAGGGTGCCCTCGCCCATGCTGTGTGAGCACGCCATCACTCCTGCACGCATTTTTATTTAAGCCTGTGTCTCTCAGGTGATTCCCGAGTCTCCCTCCTCTGAAGGACTGGGCTACAGAGGTGCATGGCCATGCCTAGTTGTTTCTGTGGGTTCTGGAATCTGAACTCGGGTGGTCTCAGGCCCCCTCAGGTCCTCATGCTTGCATAGAAAGTACATATTAAGAAATGGCACTGAACCATCTGTCCAGCCCCTGTGGACATATTTTTTAAACTCTCACTTTTTTCTCCATATTGCATTTCTTCTGCTTATTTTGATCTCTGCAAAAAGCTTCTTTGATCTGACACCCATTGGTTGAATATTCATGTTTTGATAGGAGCACTAAAAGCTTACATGTATATGGAAGGGCTTGCTAATTCTGAGCTGTACTGTGGTCTGGTTAGGTGGTTTAAATGCATAAATTTCAAAGTCATCTTTAGATATTCCTCGTGCAAAGATCATATTCCCCAGGGACAAATATTCTGGTTCATGAAGGAAGGGAGGGCACTACCTCAGAATATTAGCAAATATTATCTGAAACCTCCCTTTTCCTGTCCTCCTTAGTTGAGGCTCAGCTTCTCTCTGCCTGTTTCTGTTAGAAAATGTACTTTCTACACAGTCGAGGAACATCTACTCATCAGAATGTGGTGGGGATCTGAGATGTGAAGAGTTCTTAGACTTTCAAGGCATCTTCTTTATCCAACCTCACCTCAGGTCCACGTGCAGAAGAACCTGCACTAATAATCCAGGCTCTTTGGGGCTCTGTATGAACCAGGCCAACCTCTGCTGTGTTCAGGGCTCACACAGATTCTTTTCCCAGGTCTTGAAAGAAGATCACTTAGCACCCAACTGCTTTCCTACATCCCAAAACTCATTTGATAGGATTTACAGAGGGAACAGGATAGCCATGTGTTTAGTCTGCAGCCTCTGTCAGAAATAGAACTTGCTCCTAAATTTTACCTTCAGGTTATTCAACACAACCCACTAATCAGCTGTTCTGTCTCCAGCACTTATTAAGCAGACTTCTAAATTCTCTTCGTTGTTTGTAGGCATTTTTCTGAGAGACTGCTAACTGTTTTCATATCTTTCCTGGATTTGATCTATTTTGGTAAAAAAAAAAATACTTCTAGGTAGGGACTATACTAAAATCTGCACTAAGCCACTTTTCCAGATCTTTAGTTATTATTTCCTTGAGGATTCTCATTAAAGTTTCATTTTATTTTTATTCTTATTTCCCTCTCCATTCTCTTTCTACCACATATGCACAAACATACATATATACACAGACATACAGATGTATATGTCTTACAGCCTCGTTCTTAAAAACAAATACTGAATATTTACATTCTTTTTATTTTTATTTAGTATACACATAAACCAAAGTGAAGTAACATTCAAATTTTATTAGTGATTTCTCTAGAAAAACACATTTTTTTCCTAAACATACATAAGATATTTAATTGAAACTAATTACTATCTGCCACAAACACACAAGCATGGAATAGTTTAAATCAGTCCAATGTCAGGTTATCAGATCACAAAAGAACAAGGATGTTTCTTTACCAATCTCCATTGGCTCAGCTGTTTGGGACCTGCTTTTAAAGGCATAAGCACTATCAAGCATATATCTAGCTGAGCAGGGAGAATAAAATAAGGAGTCCTCATTGTACCCATCATCCAACATAAACAATTTTCAATGTATACTTTGTCATGCTTCATTCATATCCCATCTCTTTCTACCACTGAATTCCTTTGAAGAATATCTTTGATGCATATATCATTTCATAAATGATCAACTTTAAAGTTGAAAAAAAGTCAATAGTTTAATCAGTATTAAATACCTATGACACATTTAAACTATGAATAATATCTTGCCAATTAGAAATAAATTCTATTGATCAATTAAAAAAACAACAAATTAACAATTTGGTTTTTTTAAATGATCTTACCATGCTGACCATAATGAAGCTACTATTTGATCTTTTAACAGGAAGGTATCTTCACTGACCTGAGCTAAAATCTTAGACCTCAGGAACCTCAGCTCCATCCCAGAGAAGAATCTGAGCACTCGACTTTGGCCTTCCTTCTGCCCCTTGCACCTGAGCTTTGTTTTAGGGTTTTGTTCTTGTTCCTGTTTCCATAGATGCAGACTTCCTGAGCTCCTTGGTTTTTCTTATGCTAACTCAGAAAACATTTAACTCTGAATCTCCAACAGTAAGAGTTCAGCTGATGCTTATTTGAGGAGTGATGAGAATGGCAAAGAAATCTCAAGGAAGGAGAAGCAGCAACTTCCCTGTCATTTTCCCCAGGAAAACAAAGATCACTGCACCCCCCCCCCATGATTACTCAAATGTGCTTGCAGGTGTAAACAAGACTGGGCATCCCATGCCTTAGGTGGAACCTGAGTGTCCCATGATTGCCCGCCATAGGTCATTGCTAAGAGATGACCCCTGAGCAACCCTGGAGACCCCAGGCACAAGGGATTTTCTTGGTGCCATAAAGGGCTTTCTTTAACTGTAGACAGAACAAACAGATAAGGGAAGAACCCCACTTCTTGGGCCCCAAAAAGCTCTCTTACAGAACAACTATTGCTCCAAAAGAGGAACACTTGGTTGATGGAAGAGACTATATTTCCTAGTGCTGCTTACTGAAAGCAAAATAGCAGGCCTAGCCTCGCTGTGATGTGGTTGAATGTTGAAAGATGACATGAAAGGTGTCAGCACAGCCCAGGAAGACGAGAACATCACAGTGGGAGCTTCTAGCTGCAAAGTAGATTTTGCCTTGTAACTTCCAGCAGCGTCTCCCGGCCTCCTCAGGACCCTTCTGAGTCAAACAGAAAGAACACCATCCATGCACACAGGTCATCTGAGTAAGACAGCAGTCCCACCACAAAGGTGTTGGGGAATCCCATGCTTCATTCCTTTAGAAATAAGAGCATTCCCACTAATCTTTATGCCCCCCAAATGTGGTCTCTGGGACTTTGATTCTTACAAGTAAAAGAGCTCTGAAGAACAAAATGTCTTGGCTCGGAGAATAATTTCTTGCTGGTTCAGTCAGAGACAGTTTATTATGGGTCTGTTTAGTGTCATGGTCAAGGGAGGGAAAGAATAAAACACTGATCCAAGAAGCCATCTTGCTCCGAGGAGTGATGAAGTACATTTTTGTGTGCTGATGCGCTCTTATGGGTTACATTTCTTTGCAGAACAGACCCAAGTAGGCAGGTACAGGAATAGAATGGTTCACTGAGGGAAGATTATTAGTAAAATCAGAGGCTTATCTGGCCTTGGGTCTCTGGGGGAGATGCACAAAGAGGGAGAAAGAATCCGCTCCAAAAAGAAGAAAGGAATGGCGCCTTATCCCTAATTTGATATATCACTCATGTCGTGGGTGGGAAAGTTCTTTCAAGTCCTTTTGGCCTGGGCAGTAAATTACTCCTCATGTTTCTGTTTTGTATTGGTCAGTGAGCCTGTGAGTCATGCACTGACTCACTGCATCATCACCCATGTATATTTGGGGATGCTCACTGGGTCCTAGGGTTCACACTGATAAGGAAAGCCAGACTTTGTTGTGATCAAGACTTTTTCCACAGTATGTGTTTTATGTGTTTTCTTAGCTGCCCTAGCCATCCCGATGGTGTCATATGACTCAAATGACAGCAATGTACAGCTTCTTTGAAACTAGAAAGTCTGAGATAGCATGCATAAGGAGAACTTGAAGATCTACACTGATGTGTCAGGCCCTCCAATTATGCGTTTGTAAAATCATTTCCATTTTACTATTCCTGAACAAAAGATAGTGTGCTGATTGTGGATGCTCTGCTCCATGGAGGGAAAGGACACTGTATTCCGCTACTGTTTGCTATGTGAGCTAGGGTGTGTCTCCCAACTTCCCATGGTTCCATTGCCTCGTTTACTGAACACTACCCTGATTCTACAGTAACACTTCACTAGCTTCCACACACGATACCAATGTACACATCTGTCTTCTTTTCATATTATTTATTTACGTATTTCTTTATTTGCTAGTGGGGGTGGGGGGGTGGAAAGAATGGGCACTCTGGGTTGTTTGCCATTGCAAATAACCTGCAGATACATGCTCCAGTCTGTGCATCTGGCTTTACCTGGGTACTGAGGAATCGATCCCAGGCTGGCAGGCTTTGTAAGCAAGCACCTTTAACTTCTGAGTCATCTCCCCAGCCCCACATGTGTCTTTTTAAGGCCTTCTCAGACCACACATGCCTCAACCGAGGCTATAATCTCTCAAGTCTTCTCCAAGCAGCTGACTGGGCTTGTCTTAGGAGAGGTGTGTACAATTAAGATGGCATATTGAGTATCAGGTGCTAAAGATCCCTGAACATCAGAACAGCAACAGCCTCGGGTGGGTAAAAAGAAGTAAGTGGGCCCTGGGACACCCATTCTCTTTCTCTCTTCTCTCTCTCTCTGTTTACAAATAAATTAATTAAATGAATAAATAAATAGAAGTAAATTTTATAGAAAGAGCTAGAAACTATGAAGAATTAGTCAGCTTGGGGCACTGGAGCACTTGGCAGGGATGGCCATGTTTAATAGTAGGTTCAAGCTTGGCTTCACTATAAAGGTGGTGTCTGGCCAAGGCTTGAAAGAGATGAGAACATGAGCCAACATAATATCTGTTGTGGTCAAAGTAAAGAAACAGCCCTGCTAAGGACAGAGGTGGACATGGGGGCAGGTTGAAGGGAATAGACAAATGGCCAGTGGAGTCAGAGACATGTGAGCTCAGTGGAAAATAGGAAGTGCAGTGCGGGGAATCCATGCATTCAGGACCTTGGAGGACCTCTAGGAGATGGATGACTTATTTTGAATGAAATAAGCCACTGGAAGACTTTGAACTGAGAAAAAAACAAGATGCAACTCACTTTTTATAATAAAGTTCAATCTATTCATTATATTGAAGAAAATGAAGGTAAATGACAAATTTAGAATCACTAAAATCATTTAGAAGGTCTTTTTAAATAGCCCAGAAGAGAAATTATGTTTGTTTTGACCAGGGTAATAGCTGGGAGGTGTGAGAAGTGATTGCACTCTAGATATAATTTGAAAGTAGACCCATTAAGATTTCCAGATGGGTTAGAAGTGGATGTGAAAATAAAAAGAATTATGAATGGCTTCGGGTCTGAGAGTCTCTTTTATAGTGGATGCTTCTTACAGGATGGGTCATAAACATCTATTGCTTTATGACCACTCTCCTTTGCCTTCATCCTCTTTCCCTATTTGACCCCGACCTTCGATTCTTATTCCTTCCAGGCCTCTCACCAATAAGTCAAGCAGTTAGACTTCTCAGGAACTTTGTAGATATATACTGCAGACTATGTGTGTGTTATGTGAAATAGCACCGAGCCCACCCACAGTTTACTACACATAGAGGCAGATGGCCAGGGGTACCTGAAACTGAGAGGAGCTGTGTAGACAGAGGACAGTATCGTATAGACCTGGAGTAACCAGAAGGCTTCTGGAGATCTTGCTTATATGCAGATATATTTTTAAATAATTTTGAGACAGGGTCTCACTATAGACTCCAAGCTAGCCTCAAATTCATGGAGTTCCTCCTGCCTCAGCCTCCGGTGTACTGAGATTTCAAACATGTACTCAGCTGCTGGATATTCACCTTAACAACAGAGTACATATTTCTGTGGTTGTCTGATATATATTTGCTCTGTGCATTTGGGAGTGGGATGAGTTGGAGCTTGCTTGAAAGCATATGTTTGTGTGAACCACCATAGCAATTTCAAATTTTGTGGCTGTCCAGCAACCACCCTTACAAAGTTTGGAGAATCACCAATTGTGTGACTTGGTGGGAGCCAGAGTGCTGTCCACCTTGATGAAAATTGAAAATGCCAGTTGATATTTCTCCCTGATCCTTCTAGTGAGGGTAAGCATATGCCTCCACCAGCCATGTGCTCTTGTCCAGGAATTTAAGATTTAAAGCAACAATTGCAAATAAGCAATGAATTCATCCATTAATAAGGATGGCAGCCCAGAGCATCTACTGCCAACAGTATCTACCAGTGCCGCCAACATCCCTTGTCAGGAAATGGCACCATTACTGTGCTGTGCCTTGCATGTGACCTGACCTGGGAAGTGGTTCTGGCTCTCTGGAGTTTTGTAGTTTTCACTTTTTCCCAAATAATTAATAACCTGTTTCTTCTACTTTCCTGTTGAGCCTGAGAACCGCTGATATTCTACCAACAAAGTTTTCTTTTCTCCATAAGTTGGTGTGATGGTTTGAATCAGATGTTCCCCATAAACTCATGTGTTCTGAATGCCTGGTCCTCAGAAGATGGCCATTTGGGAGATGGAGCCCTGCTGGGAGAGGTGTGTAGTTAGGGATAGGCTTCAGGGTGTTATAACCAGCTCCTCCTTGCCAGAGGTGGCTCACTCTCTTGCTGCTGTTTTCCACCTGCTGAGTCAGAAGTAATGTGCAGCCTCTGCTCATGCCATGCTTTCTCCTGCTGTCATGAAGCTTCCCTATGAGACTATAAGCCAAAATAATTTTCATCCCTTCAGGTACTTTTGGTCAGGTGCTTTGTCCCAGCAACAAGAATGTAACTACATTTGGAAAGTTGGTTATATATTGACCAACCCTCTATGTCTGCTACAGAGATCAGTATGGAGGTTCCTCAAAAAATAAAATTTGAGGGCTGGAGAGATGGCTCAGCGGTTAAGGCACTTGCCTCCAGTGCCTAAGGCCATGGGTTCAATTCCCCAGGACCCACATAAACCAGACCCACAAGGTAGTGGCCCTGGTGTTCTCTCTCTCTCTCTCTCTGTCTCTCTCTCTCTCTCTCAATCTCTCTCTCTGTATTTCTCTCTGTTTGAAAATGAATAAATAAAATATTTTTAAAATAAAATAAAATTTGAGCTAGCATAGGCTGGATATATCATTCCTGTGTATATATTCCCTGAGGATTCAAAGTCAGCATACTATAAAGATATTGTACACTTATATCTATTGCAACACTTACTCACATGAGCCAAGTTACTAAACTAGCCTAGGAGCTATCAATGGATGACTGGATAAAAAATGTGCAATACATGTATAACGAAGTATTATTCAGCCATAAAGAAGAATGAAGTCATGCTATTTGTATTAGATTGGATGAAACAGTACACAAATCAGCCAGAAAGACAGACTTACTGTGCTTTCATGTGTGAATTCTGAAAGAGAACCATACATGAAAATAGAAGGGGTCTCTTAGAAATGAGGAAGAGGGCTGGGGAAGAGGAGAGGTTAGTAGGGAGTCAATTTGATCAAAGTATGTTATATGCATATATGAAAATATTGCAATAAATAATTATTTTGTATAATTAACATATATTCCTACTATTATTTACTCAGTATTTGCCATCATCCTTTTTCAGCTCTCTTTCAGCTAAGCATAGCCATGTGACACAGATCTGATTGATAAGTTGTAATCAGATGTCTACTAATTTATTTGTCATGGACACATCTTAAGTTTTCTCATATTATCTTAGCATATCCTGTCCTCAAACCTTTAGCTGCTGGCACCACTGCAGCTGTTTCTTTGGTGAGCTCCATTTTCTGTGAAGTTCTATTGCCTAAATCCAGTGTTCAGGGTCTTGACTCCTATCATGCCCAAACTCAGAGGAAGCATATTTCAGTACATGGAAACTGGCTTCTCTGGTAGCTATTAAACACAGCCCAGACACATAAGGGAGTTAATGTTCAGAGGAAGAAATTAAACCAAGAGACAGAAACTGACATAAAAGTAGAAGATTGGTTCCTTTTCCTTTGCCCCATCTGTTGTATTTTCTAAGGCGTAGCTTCTCCTGTAGTTTGTCTGGCACACCTCAAATGGCCAAAAGGTTCAATTTATTCAAATAATATGTTTCAGCATGCCTTATATAGCAAAGAAGTGACTGCAGGAAATATAGAGGATTTTTTAAAATTTTATTTTTCTTTCCTTCCTTATCTCCCTCTTTTTAGACAACTTAGTACCTCTCAAGAAAGCATTAGCATGTAAGTGTTATCAGAAGTCTCTATTTGCTAAGGACAACTCTGCTAAAACTATCTCCCTGAAGACTCTTTCTTCCTCTGACAGAGAATAACCTGTCACACTTCTCTTCCCCTTTCATCTCTACTTTGAATAGGGACATGATGGCTATGGGCACTTTCTGATAATTAGGAAAGACCAAGAGAATGAATGAGACCACAAACCTGACAGCATCGAATTATGTAACCACAGTCCACAATTTGCCCACCTGTAACACTTTGTATGCAAGAAAGATAAACTCACTTTTCAAAACCAGTACTGTAAGGTTTTCTGGCACATGAAGCTGAATAAAATCCTACAGTTGTATCTCCAGAAGAGACTTCCAACTTCTTTAGTAGAAGTTATAAAATAAAAACTCAATAAAAGCTAAAAACTTTATCCATCAATAGTTTGGTTTGATTTCCTTGTATGTGAAACATAGTTCTCAAATAAATTTCTAGTATGCACAATGAATATTCCTACCCATTTGTTTAGCCATTACTTCCTTCTGAGCCCCTTTCCCTGAGGCTTGCTTACAAACATGTCCCTTAGGTCATCTGTAGACACTGGGAACTCTGCACTTAGTTCACATATGATTCTGTGGTGTTAGTGTCGTGAATCCATCACAAACACTCATCTGTATAGAAAGGGTCAAATGTCACTTAAGACAGCTAACCAAACAGAAACACATACAAAAATACAGTATGTTTTTTTTGCAAACTACAAGGCCTAGAAAAGGGGGAGAAGGGACTTTATCCTATTCTTTTAAAAAATATTTTATTTATTCATTTTCAAGCAGAGAGATACAGAGAGAGAGACAGAGAGAGAGACAGAGAGAGACAGAGAGAGAGAGAGAGAGAGAGAGAGAGAATGTGCACCAGGGCCACCACCTTGTGGGTCTGGCTTATATGGGTCCTGGATAATTGAACCCTGAGGCCTTAGGCACTAGAGGCAAGTGCCTTAACCACTGAGCCATCTCTCCAGCCCTGTCCTATTCTTATATCCAGCAGAGAAGAGGTATACCCTCTGTGAAACAGAATCTAGTGAGACTTCTGAGGTAGAACTCTTGAAAATTCAGGAAGGGGAAGGGTGCCCACCAAGCTTTGAACTCACAAGCTTTTCTGCATTCAGCTTCTAGAAATTTGTGATTACAGTTCACTTCACATTCTTAGCTCCAAAGCTTCTGTTTTAGTGACCTCAAATTCTTTGCATTGTCTTTTCTCTCCAGATTAGGGGCATTGGCTTGCCCTGTGCCCTTAATCCTCTGCATCTAACAATTGTTGATTTGCAGTTTGTTCATCTCTTATTGCTTTGGGGATACAAATGATGCAGAAACCAGAAGTCTATTTTGACGGAAAAACACCTGGTCCTTGAGATCAAATACTACAATAGATGATAACTCTTCCCATCCAACCTGAAAATCAATTCCATGTCAATCCTCAATTGGCTCTTTTCTGTGCCTTGAAATACCTTTTAACTCATTTAAAAGATTACAAAGATAAGTCACTTGGGGACATGTACTAGAAAGATGCTATCATGCCCCTGCTTCTTGCCTGCTATGACACAAGCAGCTACCCTCTGCCACTCTGCCACCATGATGTTCCACTTCACCACCTTCAACCCAAAGTAACAATATTAATTACTTTTTCTTCAGTGCAACTGAATATCTAACAAGAAGCAACTTAATGGGGAAAGGGCTTAATTTGTCTCACACTTCAAGGGATACAGTCCATCCTGGCAGGAAAGGCGTGAAGGGAGGTGCAGGTGGTGGCTTGTCACACTGTACTCAGGAAATAGAGAAGAGAACAAGAAGTAGGACCAGGGCTGTCCCTTCAGACCACGTCACCAAGCAAGGCTTCACTTCTGAAGGTTCCACAGCTTTCCTAAACAACACTGCTAGCTGGGGTCCAAGTGTTCAAACATGTGAGTCTATGGGAAACATTTCCCATTTAGACCACAAAACCCACCATGGACTGAAGCCTCTGAAACCATGAGTCAAAATAAGCATTTCAAAGCTGGGCATGGTAACACACCTTTATGCCCAGCACTCAGAAGGCAGAAGTAGAAGAATCACCATGAGTTTGAGGCCACCCTGAGACTCCATAGTGAATTCCAGGTAAGCCTGGACTAGAGCAATGCCCTACCTCAAAAAACCATAAATAAATAAATAAATAAATAAATAAATAAATAAATAAATAAATAAGCAAACATTTCCTCCTTTAAAAAGATGTGGCAATGAACCAATAATATTTTTAAAAGAATGATATTCTTCCTTATCATGTTATTTTGTCAAAAGCTTCACAAAGGTATAGCAACTAAAATAGCTAGGAACTATGCCAAAATGTGTATCCAGGTGAACAGAATAGAATGGAATAACAAACACTAAAACTAGACCAAAGCTTATTTGAGAATTCATTCAAAAATACAATTTTATATTAGTGGAAGAAATATGGATCATGGAATAAATGCTATGGTGATAAGTGGTTAGATTTTTTTAAGTTAGATCTATCTTAATGCCTGCAACCAAAATAAATCCCTAAAGGGTTAATTTTTTAACTATTTAAATTAACAGTACAAGTGTTAGTGTGTAATAGTACAAGTGCTGACGTGATAATGATGGTGAATAAAAGATTCTCTGGTACTGGGAGTTACAAGCCAGAGCCAAATGTTTTAGGATTAGGCTTCATCCCACCCTTTCTTACCAGAGGATACACTCGTATTCCTTTGGAGGGTCACATCTTTCAGCCTACTGTCCAAGAGTAAGGGTTCTACGGTACCAATTCATTTTGGATTTGGTTTTGTGAAAATCTCACCCCCAGCCCTTCCATCCCTTTTAACTGTTCCTCAATAAAACAGCTGTCAGGTTTGCTTACAATTCCAGCTGATTCTGGAATTGCAGATTAGGAATGCAGATGAAAGAGAATATGCAGCGTTTGTCTCTCTGTTCTTGTATTGGTTCACTGAGTATTACCTGTTCCGGTTACATCTATTTTTCTGAAATTTTCATTGTGTCATTTTTCCTTACTGCTGTGTAGAATTCCATGGTATATATGTACCACAGTTTTGATATCCATCCTTCCAACAGTGGGCATCTGGGTTGGTTCCAGTTCTTAGCTATTGTGAATTAAGCAGTTATAATTATGGTTGAACAAATGTCTCTGTGTTTACATGAAGAGCCTTGATGATAGATGCCCAGTAGAGAAATAGCTGGTAGTTGATAGCTCTATTTTCATCTTTTTCAGGAGCATCCACATTGATTTCCATATTAATTGTACATTCAGTTGTTGATCTGAGAGACCTACAAAGTCCTCAAAACAAGACAGGCTTCTGTCAAAGCACATAATGCAAAGGTAAAAGATAAGACCCTATTGCTGATGACACCACAGGCTGCCAACTTGAGAGGCCTGACTAGAATCTGGAAGGAAGCCAGTTCACAGATGGTTAGCCCATATAGTGCTGGAACGAGCTACACAGCTGCCAGGGTAAACAGGCCAGCCATGGTGGAAGAAAGCAGGGGACACTGCTATACGACAGCAACCAGCATGACAAGATGTGCACACCTGGGCAATAGTGACACTCAACCTAGGTGGGTAATCAGAGGCTAAGAGATATGCTTAGCGGCAAGGAACCCTTAGCTGGAACTGATTTCCAAGTCAAATTCCTATGGAGATCAAGAACCTGAACTCCAAGGGGAATCTTCCACTAACCATGGGCCTAAAAAGAGGCTACACACATTACATTACAATCTTGCCAAATAACTAATTCTTATCTTATTTGACCTATGCTGATCTCACTTTCCACTGGAGAATCTGATTTTATCTTTCAGAAGGCAGCAAGAACCACAGACAGTGTAATTCTACCAACTAGACCAGAGATGGTAACTGACTCCCTAGCAGGAGATGAACCACCCCTCCCTCACACATCAGCTAGCCCAGGTGAAATCATAGAGGAAGTGGAGAGATGAGCAAGAGTGCAGCTTCCACAAGTCCAACAACTCAAACCAGGAGAAGAAGTAAGACACCAAGGATACTCAAAATGTTCCAATGAAGAAATCTAGATATAAGCTGCTTAGAGTTCAACACTAAAGTAGACTTAGAACACACCCACCACAGCTGGGGAGTCAGGGAAGTGTCCAGAGGCATTGCCTGCCCCCCATGACAGCTGCTCACACAACATATAGCTCTCAATCCCCATAGAGCATACCAGCAATCCCACCAAGAAGGGCCTACAGTGAAATGGGGGCATGACTTGTGCATACAAAGGTTTTACTTAATAATAATAAAAAACAATTTAAAAGCTTTTCTGGAGTGTTTCTCCTTCCAGATGCAACTCAGCTGCCAATTGCCCCATTTTCCAGTAATTATGATACTTAAATGTATAAGGTTGCACCTGAGCTTAGCTGTGTAACATTGATTCTGGTATAAAGCATTCTCCTTTATATTATGTCTTAGTCTAGAATTTTAGCTTTATTACTTCTTTGATATAGGACTTATTATAAGAATTGTTCTTAAATTCCTGGTAGCAAAGTTTTAATTGTATTTTTGTCATTTATTTGCTTTATTTTGGTATTAGAAGAAAATGGGTCCCATAAAAATATTTTTTTAGAAGTTTTAAAGGAAATTTAACCCTAGAATTTGTTGGTTTGTGACAGTATCTCATTAGGTAACCCAAGGAGGCCTCAAATGCACAATCTTTTGTGCCTCAGCCTGAGGAGTGCTGGATTTACAGACATGTCCCACTACACTTGTCTGGCACTAAAATATTATATTCCTGCAGATGAGCAGTGAAATATGAAGGCATACAAATATTCAAAAAATTTATCACACATGTTAGCTAACACAAATAATTATATGCTTTATGAAAATAAAAAAGTGATTCCAAAAAAATCAAGAATCAAAATTAAAAAGTGGTAAGCAAATGAATGACTATATTTTACATTTATCTAAATAACTGTTAGTACATAAAATTACTAATAGTTTGCAACTGAAAAATATTAGAAAATATCTGTGTTATTTGGTGTTCCAGAGGAACAGTACACACACACACACACACACACACACACACACACACACACACACACACACACGCACGTGTGCACACACATGCTCAATCATTATAGAAATCGGTTCACAAAACTACACAGATGAAAAGCCCTATAATCTTCCCTCTACAAGATAGAGAATTAGAAAAGTCAATGATGCCTCATCCATGTCCAAAGGTCTAAGAACTTCAAACTGCTCCTAGATGGAATAAGGTCCAGTCCAAGTCCAAAGGCCCCAGGCTCGGAGTGTTAGGGTCTGAGGACACCAGAAGATGGGTGTTCAGCTCAGACAGGAAGAAAATTGGTTCTTCCTTCATCTTTCCATGTTCTATTTAGGCCCTCAGACAATACCACCTGCAGTGATGTCCGTCCATCCCAATGCTCTCTTCTTCACTCATTCTGTCCATTCAGATGCTAATCTCTTCCAGAATCAAAGACACATTGAGTTATGGTTTTACCAGTTACATAAAATTAGCCTTTACCATATCAGCATGGAAGATGATAGGAAGGTTGCTAGAGAGAGCTCTGAGAGCATGATAATTTTTTTATTCCAATGCAGTGAAGGTAGGCGTGGAGGCTGGTAAAAATACTGAAGAGTTACAGCTATCTTGATAATAAAAAAGTAATAATAATAATGTGCTTTAAAATTTAAGTGAAATTGCCAAAAGAATAGATACAGAATATTTAGTGTCTCAACCATAAGAAGAGAAACTAGAATAAAGAAAACTTGATCAATTTAACAAAAACTCAAATAAGAAGGCTAGGAAGGAGGAAGTACGGGAGACAAAGGTAAGAAAGTGAGGGTGGCCTAGAAAATGAAATAATGGAGTCATCACACTATATCATTCAACTCAAGAAATGTACTGCACTCACTTTATCAATCAGCTATATTTCATATAGATATAATAGACAGCTTCTCCCTTTTCTACAGGGGATACATTCTAAGACCCTCAGTGTGGAGCGTGAAACCACATATGGTACTGAACTCTTTATGCTACAGCTTATCCTATAAATACATATCTGTTATACAGTGTAATTTATAAATAAGGCACAATCAGAAGTTGACAATAATAACAGAACAATTGTTATAATATAATGTAATGAAACTTATGTGAATGTGTCCTCTCTTCCTCTCTCTTAAAACATTTTATTGTATTACTCCTTTGTACTCAAAAGAAGCACTTTATGGCTTCCCTGGGTCATATCCAAATGGTCAGCCCTGCACTCTTATGCTCTGGGCATGATTAATTAAAATACTAGGTAGGAATGGACAAGGCTTCAGCTGGTGGATCCTCCGTCAAAGACGAGGCAGCTGTGGAATAACACTGGCAACAATCCACTACCATTCAGTCCTCTCCATGAGCACCTTGGTACAGATGAGCTTCCATGACCTCCCAAGAGGAGACTCTAGTGGAAGTAACTGGAGGGAAAAGTGGAACAGGAAGGTCCTCATGAACACATTGCTGACCCTCTCATAATTTTGGAAGCCATCTTTAATGAATGATTTGGGTCTGGTTATTGTGTTAGATTATCTCCATCTATCCCAGAAAAAAAGATGAATATTGTTTTGTTTATATGGAAATATTGGAAGCAAGATAGAATGTTTTCATATTGGCAAAGTCTATGTAGGAAAAATATAAAGTTTTCCCATGTACACAATAGAAAATATGTCATGCTTCGGCATGCTGTTTTCATCTCTAACTAAAGAACATCACCAGAGTCTTCAGCTTACATAGAAAGGAGAAGGGAGATTTTCTAAGAAAGAATGTGAAAGCAGCAGGTTTAAGGAGCCAGACATGTAATAAGCTTAGGAACATTTTTACAACCTGGATTTTGCTCAGAGTATCAGTTTCTGCATGAAAGCTCTGTCAGGAGCAAGACTGACGAAGCAGGGGATAGTACCGAGTCAGAAACCAGACAGATCTACTGCACTGAGTCAGACAAGCATGGAAGGTCCCACCCTAGACAACAAAGGGGAGAAGGAGGCATGTGCAGTGCAGCTGGTAAGTAACAAAGCCAAGCCCTAAATCCATTATACCATGCTAGAGGATCTGGAAGAAGGTTATGAGCAGAGGTTTTGGCAGAAGTGTTTGTAATAAGGTGGTCAAAGAAAAGGAAATACATCCAAGAAGAATAAAGTTACAGAAAATAACTGGATATGAATGGGACCAAGTGGAAGGTGAGAAGTGTGACCCATTAAAAACTCACGGAGAGCCAACTACAAAGATAGAGAATAGTCCTATCTGCCTGGCAGTACCCACATCCTCTAAGGACAGGATTGCAGACAGGAAACCAAGCCAGGAATCCAGGCATGAAAGTGAGAACAGAAATCCTCTACACCCACACAGCTAACTGGCTGTGTGAACATTGCCTTCTGTTCCACTGTCTTCATCAAAATGACCTTCATATTCCAGGAACCTCTTGCCATGGGAGATAAACACTCAGATGACTTCAGGCCATTTCTCCAGTGGGCTTGCTACTTTCTCACTCGTTCTCAAGAATAGCTGTACAACATCATAGGAATGACACATCTGGAGCAGGGAGGAGCTGTCCAGAATAGCCAGGCTCTCTAACAGTTCCCCACTAGAAAAGAGTGCTCTTCAAGGATTTAGTCCACAGATTCATGTTTTCCCAGGTCTGAAATCCAGAGTGGGATGCTTTGCTGGGTCCTTTAGCTACCATACAAGTGAGGTGCACAAGAGCCAAGACTTCATGAGCCCTAGGCAGCCTTCCTAAGCTTCAGGGGACTGGCTCAAGATGAGGCCTAGCCTCTATTTGCCTGTGATTTCAATCCATTAGTAACAAATACACTTAACTTGTCTATGGGTGTTCTATCTCATCAGTAAGCAGTGCACAGAGAACCTGCTTCATAACATCTCTGTTAAGTGAACATCAAATTGTTCATCTTGGCCATAGATATTCTCAAATGAGAATTTACTTCTCAGACACATTCTATCTCCTTTAAAACTCTCATATTTCTACATCCACAAGTTCTAGATTATCATGGCATGATTCCTACTCTATGTTATATTCATATATATATATATATATATATATATAAAATGAGACATCCAACCCTAACCAAGCCCTTACATTACAAGAACTGCCTAAAGTAAGATTCCAAATACTCACAAATACTTCAATGTTGACTTTCTACCCTCTGAGACACTAAAACCTTGGCAAGAGAATGTTCTGCTGTACTGGTGTAGAGAAAAAGTGTCTTATCTCACTAACAACTTGTCTCGCTGGCAATTTCAGAGGTACAGCACTTGGCATTGTCAGAAGTTACTGCATTCTAATCTAAACTTTCTCACAACTAAAGTCTGTTTAACCTATTTCGCATCCATCCTAACTGTCCAAAATTTTTAGCAAATCTCCCTAAATCACAAAATAAGTGAAAAAAATACTTTACCCAGATCCTTATAACTCCCCTCCCCTCCCCTCCTCTCCTGTTAGCCAATACCCCAAGTAGGCAAAAAATATACATTTGTCGGGTCCTCAGAGTCATAAATAAAGAAACCATGTGGGTTTGCCCAACAGCAGTTTATGCTAGGTGCCTGCTGAGACTACAGTGAAGGTCTGTGTGATGCATTCTTCAGTGTCTTGTTAGATCAAACAGTGCATACTTACTTGCTTGTGTTGTCTCAGGGAAAACAATGGCATGTACTGTTACACCCCAGAGTATACTGGGGAATCCTATTATTTTCATAAATCCTCCAGGAGGACCACAAGGCCCATCGATGGCCCTGTCGTCCTACCAGCATGCAATTTGTGTGGCTGGCCTTTGGCTGTATTCTAGAGTTAAGAAAAACTTTAAGCCTGACTCTGTCTACTTAGTAAATGTATAAAGTTCCCAAAGATCTGGTAAATGGTCCAAGTAACTCCCTAGAACAAGTATTGGCAAACTATGGCCACTAACCCGCTACTTTTATTAATATGATTTTATTGAAGATTCATTCTAAGGTATTTTTTTGTTTTTGTTTTTATGGCTAGTTTACCACAACAACTGAGTTCAATAGTTGACAGAAGTAAGAAACTTCTGGGAGAATCTCACATGTAAACTGCATGAGGATAATGTCTGTGCTATAAATGTAGCTGTTTCAGAGTACTAGAGAATCTCAACTGGAACCTTGTGGAATTTTTACATGAAAATGCTCACCACTGCAAAACAAACCAGCAAGGACAACCTGGCACGTAAGCCATTGGTAGGAAAATGAGTAATTTCTGAAGGGGTCCCTGGTTCATATAACGCAGCTACTAGCATGATCCTCATAAAACTGCACAATGCTCAGCTTCCCCTTGCTAACCTACAAATGGACTTCATACATCTGCTCCCAAGACGGACTCGTAATGGACTTTACTGGCTGTTTGCTACTTCTCAGGAAGGGCTAAAGCCCTCCCTTGCTAGATAACTTTGGCTCTAGCAGTTGCAAAAGAAAATTACTTTATGTTGTGATACCAATTTAGGAAGTTCTAACCCATTGCTATAGTGACCAGAGGACTCATTTTACTGGACGCATTTGACATGCTCCAGTTTGGCCCCCTAGGCTTTGTGTCATCTTCTCTCAATGGCTGTGGTTAGCACTTGTGACTTGGTTCTAACTAACATAATAAGGCGATGGGAAGCAATTCCCATGGTCATGTTCCATCCCATGTGACTTGTCTTGCTAACACTTGCTCTCTCTCTTCCCTAGATTCGGGAAGTAAGCAATCACGTGAGAAAAGCCTTTAGGACAAAGAACCAAAGGTAACCTCTAGGACCTGCTGGAGCCACCAGGAATTTCCTGGGCACGCAGCTAGCTACCAGAAAGCCAAAGCCCACACAATCTTACAGCCACAAGGAAATGATTTTTTTTTCTCCAATTAATTAAATGTAGAAACGTATTCTGCCCTAGAAGAGCTTTCATGTGAGAATTCAGCCTCACAGACACTGAGATCTCAGCCTTGAGAAAGCTGTGCCTAGACCCATGGCCCATAGAAACTGTGAGGAGATGTTTTTAAGTGCTGAGATTTTGGGTAATTTGTTCTATAGTAATAAAAAAAAAAACCCCAGCATACTGTAAATATTTAAGAGCTTTGCTGGTGGTGGGAGAGGGTTCAGCAGTTAAGAGCACTTCCTGTGCAAACATGAGGGCCTGAGGAGGCCTGAAACACCACTAAGAGTCAATTCCCAGGACCCACATAAACAGCTCAGCTCTGTAACATAGTACCTAGAATTCAATAAAATTTGGTGAAAAAAAAAATTTGCTCTGGCCACCACAGGCAAGCACATGAGGGATAGCAAAGGACACATACATGTGCACAGATACCACAGAGAGAGAGAGAGAGAGAGAGAGAGAGAGAGAGAGAGAACCAGGCACAAACAAAGAGGGAAGGAGAGGGAGGGGAGGGAGGGAAAAGAAGGAAAGGGAAGGGGAGGGGAGAGGAGAGAGAGGGAGCTTTGAAAAGCCCTGCTACTTAACCAAACACCTTATTGTCAATATCAGTTCAAGCCATTTTCGAGAAGCCAAGTTCTACTTCTTAAAGGTAATATTGGTTTGTTTGTTTTTTCTCTTCATGTTTCTTTATTTTATACTTTGCAAGAGGCTCAACAAATAGGTAGAGCCATATATCCTATGGTTCAGAAAATGTGAAAGACTTGTATAGACCCACTTTAGATATACCACTGGCTTCTTTTTTATTTTGTAAGAATTAGAGGCATTAATAGATTAAGAGAATAAAAAAAGAAAGTACAGAGAGCTCCTGCCGTGTGGAAGGCAGGAGGGAGTAGGGAGCCCACGTGGGAGTAGCTGGGCTGAGATAGGGAGCTCACCAAAGCAGGAGCCTGCAAGTTCAGGAGAGGTGAAATCCCAAAAGAAAAAAAAAAAGGAAGAAGAAAGAAAAAAAAAACAGTAAGAGAGAGCTACTGTTTTTTTAAAATATTTATTTAGAGGGAGAGAAAATAAGAATGGGAATGCTAGGGCTTCCTGCCACTGCAAACAAACTCCAGACACATGCACTATTCTGTGCAGCTGGCTTTCCATGGGTACTGGGGAATTGAACCAGGGCCGGCAGGCTTTGCAAGCAAGCACCTTACCTGCTGAGCCATTTCTCCAGCCCCACGCATTGGCTTCTTGAGGATGAATGTGTACTATCTTATGGAAATAATATGGTGCCTAGGTCATTGCAGACCTCAGAGAACTTTAATATTATTAAAAGAAACTAGAGAGTAAATAAAGAATAGTAAACATAGACAATGTGGCTTACTTACTTCTATGGGCTCTTTAGGTTGAGCATAGACTCTATTTTCTTCCTTTTCTTTGGGATAGCTTAGCTCTGGGCTGAGAAGTGGACAGTGAACACTGTCCTGTGTTTCAGTGTTTGGAGGTGTAATTTATAGCATCTCAAAATTCTTTATTATCACTCTCGCATGATCTTGTGTATTATATCCTTCAACAAGTCCATCAGAACTCATCAAGGCAGAAGTTCAGAGGATGCACTAAAGGAGACATACCATGCCTGCCAAGGCTCAGGGAACATTGCCGAGGAGGGGCAGAAAGACTATAAGAGCCACAGGGTGGGAAGGTGTATCCCAAAACATTATTCCTCTCACTGAGACTGACTGGTGTATTCATGACCCCACAATTAATACCAACAACCCCACTTAGAAGGACCCTCAATGAAATGGGGCTGGAAAAGGGGGTATAAGAATATAACCAAGGGGGCTGGAGAGATGGCTCAGCGGTTAAGGCACTTGCCTCCAGTGCCTAAGGCCCCGGGTTCAATTCCGCAGGACCCAGATAAGCCAGACCGACAAGGTAGTGGCCCTGGTGCGCTCTGCTTGAAAATGAATAAATAAAATATTTGACAAAAGCCCTGACTCACTAAAATGTTGCTGACCACCAACTCTGTACCTTTATTTCATTTTAAAAAATTTAAAAAAAAAGAATATAACCAAGGGCTGGAGAAATTGCTCAGTGGTTAAGGCCCTTGCCTGCAAAAGCCAACAACCCAAGTTCAATTCCCCAGTATCCACATAAAGCACAAAGTGGCACATGCATCTGAAGTTTATTTGCACTAGCTGGAGGCCAATTCTCTCTCTAGTATCTATCTATCTATCTATCTATCTATCTATCTATCATCTCTCCATGCTTGAAAATAAATACTTTTTTTCAAAAAGAGTAAACTGATGGCAATATGACCAATTATGCAGTATATTTATACTATAAAGTGCATAATAATAAAATGATTAAAATATTCTATCAGGCCCACAGGCTGCTCTGATAGCCATCTTGGCATTGTCCCTGGGCCCCTCTCAGCTCACCTCACAGCAGCACCTCCTGCCCACCTGCCTTCTCCTCCGCAGACTCAGGCAGCATCTTCTTAAGAGTCCTGGAACTCTTGCTCTCTCTCTCCCCTGCTGCGCCACCGTGTCACACACAGCGATTGACAGCGGCTTCAGGTCACCACCAAGGATTTGGAGGAGAAGAGGGAAGTTGTGGAGGAGACTAAGAGTGGATGAGAAGCCCCTGCCAATGAAATGCTAAGGAGGAAAATGGGGAAATGGAGGCCAACAATGAGGTAGAAGAAGAAGGTGGGAGTAAGAGGAGGGGGAGGAGGAAGGTGTGGGTGAGGAAGAAGATGGAGATGAAGACAAGGAGGCTGAGGATATTGATACCAAGAAGCAGAGGGCCGATGAGGAGGACTGGACAGCACAAAAGGAAAAGTTAATGAAAAAAGGCCACCATGACCTGGTCATCCTCCACTTCCCATCTCAGAATCTAAACCTGGTCACCTTCAAGTAGAGAAGCAGGCAGCCTGCCCACCATGGGCAATGCCCCCCACAGATGACACAGCTCCTCACCACCCTACCAAAACCACAATGAGAATTTGCAACAGGAGAGAAGAAAATAAAACTTCCAAGGCCCTGCTTTTTGTTTCTTAAAAGTAGTTTTAAAAGAAAATTTGTTTGTATTTTTTATTTACATTTTATATTTTTGTACACACTGTTAGGGGTCAGCCATTTTTAATGAAAGGATGATCAGACAGCCTTCAGAGAGTTCTCTGTCCTACTTCTGATTTTACTGTGGTGTGACCCTGCTCATTAGAACCTCAGAGGAGAAAAACGAAACTTGTAAAAAAAGAGAGAAAGAAAATAGCAAAAAAAACAACAAAAATCTTATTCCAAGCATTTCAGTAACTTTTTTGTCTATGTACCCAGCTGTACTATAAGCAGTTGATTTGTATGAGATTTTTTTTTGCTATGAAGTTGCTGTTTATTTATTTATTTATTTATTTATTTATTTATTTATTTATTTATTTATTTATTTATTTATTTATTTTGCCTGTTTGATGTATGTGTGAAATAATGTCCAACAATAAACTGAAATTTTATTTTGCTAAGTTGTTCTAAAAACAATAATATTCCGGGCTGGAGAGATGGGTCAGCGGTTAAGGTACTTGCCTCCAGTGCCTAAGGCCCCGGGGTTTAATTCCCCAGGACCCACATAAGCCAAACCCACAAAGTGGTGACCCTGGTTCTCTCTCTCTCTCTTTCTCTCTCTCTCTCTCTCTCTCTCTCTCTCTCTCTCTATTTCTCTGCTTGAAAATGAATAAATAAAATATTTTTAAAAATAAAAATAATATTCTATCAAAAATAACAGAAAATTTAAAATGTATAGAGTGTGAAACATCCCCCCAGATTGATTAAAGGCACAGATGTCAATGGTCTGAAAAGTGACCACAGATGAGAAAGTGAGAAGCAGAAGCATTTGTGACCACACTATGTCAGTCCAACTTCATTATTACCCAGTATTAATTTCAATGTTTCAAGAACTCTTGACCAGGAAGGTAAATGTTGCAAATAACTTTATTACTTTAGAACCTCTCTGAAAAAGCCATTTAAATGAACATCAAACACTTTAACGAGCATCTCCACCACTCTTTAAATCCACAGCTTCAAAATTGTTACCATGGTGGTTAAGCTGTGTTGTCAACTTGATCAGATTAGAAAGTCCAGACATCCTTCTCAGGCAGGTCTATGAGTTTGATTCCAGGTATGATTAACTCAAGGAGGAAGTCTTTCCTGAGAGAACACAGTCCCTTTTTGCCTGGCTAACTGTACTACTTGTTGGTGAGTGTCTTTTTCCTAGCTGATCTATCCTTTGCTCTTCATTCGATACCTTATGTTATCCTTCCTAGGCATGGGACCCAAATTCCAACAGCCTTCTAAAATGAACTGAAAACCAGTGGCTCCTCAAGAATCCTCTAGACCTTTGGTGCCACATTGGAACTGCTGAGACGTCCAGTCACATGGACTGAGCAGCTACCTGGTTCCTTGACTCTCAGGACTACATAGAGCTGCTATTGGACTGCTGTAAACTGTAATTTAGTTAATTAATCCCCCTTTTAATAACATTCATTGTAATGGTTCTGTTCTTCCAGAGAACCCCCAACTAGCACACTTACTGTCCCCCATTCCTAGACTATATCATGACCCCTGTACTATCTCAATCAAGCCCCCAGATTGAAAGCTCTACCTTAACTAGACTCCAAAGCCTCATAACGATTCCAGCTCTGGCCTCCCCAGTCGAGACACTAAGAATCACTCAAAGTAATATTCCTTACTCTTAAGATGAAGATGCCCAGGTTGTTTGGATGATAATTTTGAGAAGGCATGTGTTAGAAGAAAAAAGGTGGTAGGTACAAAGGTCAATTAGACAGCTGAGGTAACTGAGAAGCAGGGGAAGAGTTTCATTTAATATCTAGACAGACAACCAGCAGTCTCTAAATTCTAATTGGTTTAAGTGCCTGGAATAGTACTGAGGTTAATTGAGATTTATGAATTTTATCTCCAAGTATACATTTCAATAAATGGAACCTCAGGACCTTGTTCTGAAGCTAGCTTTAGAATTCAGAAAGGAAACTGCCCAAGAGAACACATTTCAATTGTCCCATCTCTCTGTGCCCAGGTTTGATCTTGTGCAAGGAATTAATAGCAACCCTTTCTCCAGTCTCTCTGCTGTTTATTCACTCGCTCATTTGAATTTACTTTCCTATCCTTTAATCTCTGCTCTACTTTTTATAATGCCTGTAATTTCTAATTTGCAATATTGCCTTTACATTTTGTTACCAAAACATGTTTTCAGAGGAACCAGTCAACCAGAACCCCAAAAATATATATTGGGGGTGAGGGGCATGTTCAATATTCAAGTAAGACTTTGTTATAAGAATTAGTGAAAGTAGCTTGCTCTCTGCCTTTGTGTCAATATGTGTAAAAGGAGATACAGAGATCAACATTATCTTTAAGCGCCTTGAACTCTGAATTACGGAGGGGTTGACTGTTCAGTTTTCTTGCTTTGACCCTTGAGAGGAAAATTGATGTAATGGAGAAGTAACACTGGCTGGACTTGATAAGTCCTGGCTTTTTCCTTATTAACTTTGTGCCCTTGGCAAGCTACCTAAACACTCTGAAGCTCAATTTCCTCTCTGGTCAAAAGAGGCTGTCTACTCCACAGTGGTATTGTGCAGGCCCAAAGAGATAATGCCAATTAAAGTCCCTGATAAACAAATGGTAGTGGCCGCTATAATCATAATGCAATAAATATTTGTGGACTGCTGCTAGCTTTGCACATTGTAAAAAAAATAAAACTTGGAAATAATAAAACTGGACTGGAGGACCACTGCAAAGTTTAAGACAGTGCTTAGTGAACAAATTAGAAATCACTATTCTTTCTTTTGCTTTGTATTTTTTATTTTCTATGCCCTTTGCAAAATGTGTGCACGCTTGTGTGTGTCTGTGGGGGGGGGTAGAGAATACATCTGTAGGGTAGTTTGAATGTAAAATGTCTCCCACAGCCTCATGTGCTTAAATACTTAATTTCCAGTTGGTGGCATTATTTGGAACACTTGTGGAATCCTTCTAGAGGAAGTGTGTCTCTGGTTGCGGGCCTTGGGATGTTCTAGCTTGGCCATGCTTGCTACTCTCCTCTCTCTCATCCCTCCTACTGACGTGAAGATGTGCTGCTGGCTGTCTGATCCTGCCTCGCTTTCCCCGCTGTGATTTAACTTCCTCTCAACTATAGGCCAGGAGGCCTGGAGAGATGGCTCAGCAGGTAAAGGCCCTTGTTAGCAAAGCCTGATAACCCAGGATCAATTTCCCAGCACCCACATAAAACCAGATGCTCAATGTGACACATGCATCTGGAGTTTATTTACAGTGGCAAGAGGCCCTGGCACACCTAGTTCTTCTCTCTCATTCTTTCTCACTCTTTTCTTGAAATGAATAAAAATATTTTTAAAGACCTATAGACCAGAAATAAACCCTTTCCTTCCTTACACTGATTGCAGTCAGATGCTTTGTCCCAGTAACAAAAATGTAACTGCTATACCATGTGTGCAAGGTATATATGCATGTGTGTGCACATACATGGGAAGGTCAAAGATCAGCTTTGACTATCCTGACTCAGGAACACCATCGACCTCTTTTGAGACAAAGTCCCTCATTGGCCTGGAGTTTGTTGATTAGTCTAGATTGGTTTGAGAGTGAACCTGTTTTCCTTTCTAACTCTGTGACTGCAAGCATGCACTACCTCACCGGGCATTTTTATGCAGGTGCTTGTTCTTGCAAGGCAAGTACTTTACCTGTACTACTAAGCTGTCTCCCCAGATCTTTCTATGTGTTTTAAAAGAGATTATCAGTTTCAAGGAAAGTTACTTACAGTAAGACAGAATCTGAAATTAATCATGAATGTCAAAACTACTACTAACTGGCTGGGCATGATGGCACATGTCTCTAATCTCAGCACTCGGGAGGCAGAGGTAGGAGGATTGCCGTGAGTTCAAGGCCACCCTGAGACTACATAATGAATTCCAAGTCATCCTGGGCTAGAGCAAGACCATACCTTGAAAAAAAAGCAAGAAGAGAGAGAGCAAGAAGGAAAGGAAGAGAAAGAGAGAAACTACTATTTAAAGCTGTAGTGATGGCTTGGTGGTTAGAGCACTTCTTGTGCAAGCCTGAGGGCCTGAGTAGGGCTGAGAGACTGCTCCCTAGGACTCCCCTAAACTGCTGGGCATGGCTATGTACACCTGTAATCCCCTCCCGATAATGGAGCAGGGACTGGAGGATTGGTGGAGCTCACAAAAAAGGGCAAGTTCCAGGATCAGTAAGAGACTAAAATAAGAACAGGAAGAAGAGTGATGGAAGGGGAAACTGACATTCCACTCTGGACAGCACAGGAAAGTGAGCTCCTCTGCAGCGAAGTGCATGGGGCACTGCATATACATACATGCATATACTACACGCATACACACACACATATATATACCACACCACCAGCTCACACACACACACACACACACACACACACACACACACACACACACACACACACAGACAAAAAGACTACTGCTTAAAATGAGATTTGAAGTCTGTGAACTTGACCACTGCATAACATGAATTATGCCATCATTTTCATTCCTTTCCATTTAATTTCTTGTCCAGTAAGCTCCATGGAAACAGAGACTTTCCTAAATTCAATTCCTATTCCATCTTAAAACAAGGAGATTCCTATCTACTCCATAGGATGATATAAAATAATTTGTGTAAAGTATGTGATAACCAAAGATTTCCATCTAGGACCTCTAGCTTAAAACAACTCCAATGTGTACAATGCTCCTTGATTTTGACACCACATGCTTCAAGTTTTCATCATGTTTGGCAGACCTGCCTCAAACCTTGACTCCCCCACTAAATACCAGGCTATCCATTCTCAATTTCCTCTTCTACAAAATGAAGATGATAATAGGGTTGAGGGGAACAGGTGAGAAAATATGTTTAAGTGCTTCACCTGATATCTAACACATAATAAATTTTTGCTAACAAAATTATAGTAATAGTAATAATAATAACACCTCAACTACATTCTAATTCACACCTTAACAAACACTTGGATGAGTCAGCAGCACAGTTTTGAGGACAGTTTGCCATTTTCCCTTCTTGGGCTTCCTTGGCTGAATTTCCTCCCTCCCTTCCCAGGGTCAGTCTGTTTCGGTTCAGCTGCTGGCTGGGACGTCTGGCGGGTTTCCCACTCTTGACGTTTTCTGTTTGTGGAGCCAACAGGCAAGGGAGGCTGGGGGCTGATCATCCTCACCACGGAGACACTGGAATCTGTTGAGTTAAACATTGCTCTACTGTTACCATCCCCGCCCTTTCCTTCTCCCTCCCTGTGAATGAATTTGGAAAGAATGAACCTGAAGTCTATCTTGAACAGCTATAAAACCTTTATGGTTTGTGGGCTGCTCCTTGAGGAGTGGGGCATTAGCCTCCCTGTTCCTTCCTGGAGTAAACAGAACGTGTCAGCATATTCCTTAACGTGGGGTCAATGTTTGAAGGAGTGGTGCTCTCAGTGCCTGGCACCTGCTGGTGTGAGAGGCCTGTTGGCAGCAATACACCACCATCAACTCTGATGATTACACTCAGTACAGAGCTCAGTGCTCCAAGCCCGCTAACTCACCAAGCAATATTTATTCTGGGATAGCAACATCTCCAAGACTCTTTCTTCCCTTTTACTTAACCTCAAAACCAAGAATTTATTCTGTAAGAATATATTATATAATAAACACATAAACATGACAGGATATATTTTGTATCTATGCAGCCAACATTAAATTTGCACTGATTTTTTTCGAAGTTACTTCCATGAGAAAATCCCAAATTGAACTTGTCCTCTGGAGGTATATGCTGACTCTAGAGTCAGGCTTTGAAGTTACTCTGCTGTCCTGTTTGATGTCATCCATAAAATGTTGCCTCCTTGATGGCTCCAGTCAGTCTCCAGACCTTGGTCTATGACTTATTACGGGTGCCCTCTTTGAAGGATCAATGGCACCATGCCATAACTGTTGACTGCTTACTTAAACTTTTTAATTTGTGGCACCAGGTGTAACCCATTCTGATTTGACAGAAAGGACAAAGGAGAGCATAAATTCTACTGGCAGTCATCATCACTCAAGACTCTCTGTGTTTATCCCATGCCAGTGGGGGGGGGGAAGTAATTTTCGTCAACAAGAACTTTTTTCAGGTCAGTTCCCTTAAGGCATTTCTGGCAATAAAGTCCTCCAAGCCTTCTATTCCCCATAGTACAGTCCAGTATTTTAGTTGAGTATTGTTGTAGAATCAATTATAAGCTATCTTGGACAGAACTATTTGTCATCTGCAAGCATTAGACAAAGGCTGGTGATAGCCAATAACCAGCTCACCATAATGATTAATATGTGTATCCTCACCTTGTAGCATAGCCTAGAAAGATGAGTTCAGAGAGCTGGCTCCACCTTCCTAACAAAGATTATGCGCCTAAAAAGCTTGGTCTTTGATTTCTGGTGAGCTCATTAGTTCAAAACAGTGCCACAATGGGTGCTGAAAGGATATAAAGCAACCTCAGAAAAATCTCAAAATGATAGTAGGGAGATGAAGTAGAAACACACAGAACATTGTACATTAAGAAACAAAAACATTGATCCCTAAATATAATCCAGAGTTTACTTTCTGAGCTATTTAGACATTCTTTATAAATATTAATCTATTCCACAAAATCAAATTCTGTATGTTTATATTTCCAATGTGAACAATAACTCCAAAGTAAACATATTGCTTTGTATTTTTTCTGTGAATATTCACTTTAATTTATTTTTATCAATACACTCTTATTATATAAAGTCAGTAATGTTTCTAAAAGTGTAAAAAAAATTAAAGTTACCTACAGTCCTGCCAACCAGATGGGACTAAGATTTTGATGTCTTTTTCTACATGTAAATACAAATAAACACTCTGATTTTGAGAGTACTCTTCATTCCATTGAGAAATATGCTTGTCTCACTTAGAAATTTGCTAAAAGAAGTATTTTCCATTTAATGAGGACCTTTCTGAAAATCAGAATCTTCAAATAAAGACAGTAAGTATTTATATGATAGACATGCTAAATAGCCCCCCTTTGCTTTGGTTTTTAGAGGCTACTACTAATATGGTTTCCAGAGGGCATAAGAATCCATATTCTCAAATTTTCATAAAGATTATATAAATCTTTATAATCTAGATTTTCAAGTTCCAACACCGCGAGTAAATGAACTTCGACACACTCCCCTACCACCAAATCCAGTAGTTATCTATACGTATATCCATATGTTCTATGTCTTTGCTGCCAAAAAAGAATGAGCTGGGCTGGGGGTAGAGTGCCTGCTTGGTACACCTGGAGGACTGAGTGGGAGCCTGACCTTGTGTCAACTGAGCCTGGTAGTGCACATCTGGAAACCCAACCCCCAGGAGCTGAAAAGGAGAAAGAGAAGTTGAAAGATCACCTTCAGTGACAACAAGTCTGAGGCTAACCTGAGCTAGATGAGACCTTGTCTCGAAAACAAGATGGTCTAACCTAAGACCATTCCCTTGGGACTCCCACTACACACACACACACACACACACACACACACACACACTCTCTCTCTCTCTCTCTCTCTCTCTCTCTCTCTCTCTCTCTCTCTCTCTCTCTCTCTCTCAATGATCCCTTTCTTATTATCATCTCCATTATCGGTTTTCTTTCTTCCTACCATCACCACTCTGAAAGGTCATCTCTCATCTTAAAATACTTTCCCATGGCCCTCTAGCCCTCCTCCATCTTTCCCCCATTTCCCTTCCAGTTCCACTCCTTTCATTCTCTTGAGAAAAACAGAATCAGGCTTTGGTCCCTCCATGTCACCGAGTGATCACTTGTCAGTCCTTCTCTTAATCTCTGAGCTCTATGGTACACGGATCGCCATTCACTCCGGGAAAGACTTCTTTGCACTAGCAGGGCACAGTGCTTCCTGCTCCCTCACTGATGGCTCCTAGTAAACTCTGCTGGTTCCACACAACTTCCTGTTCTCCACACACTGCTGGGAGCAGGAAGCAGGACTCTTCCTTTCTCCATCAACTGCACACATCAGTGATTTGCTATGACTTGACTTGGAGAGGTTGTTAACTTCCGGTGCCTAGCTTGGGATGTGGTTTAGTGGTAGAGCACTTGCCTTGCTTTCAACCAACCCCATTACTACGAATGAATGGATGAATGAATCCAACTTTCAGAGTTTAGGAATTATCCCCAAGGTTAATACTATTTGGTTTAATATATTTTTTAAGTTTTCTTTGATGATTCTAATTTGCAGCCAATGTTCAAAACTGTTGGCTGTAGGTGACTTCATCTATTTCTATGGTTTAAAATATTAGTTATATAATACAATTACACACACACACACACACACACACACACACACACACACACACACACCTCAAGCCTGAACTTTTCTCATGTACTCCAGATTTGATGACCTAACATCTTGATATATGCTTGGATGTTTACTAGACATCTCAAACTTAACATACTTAAAACCAAACTCTTGATTTCTTTCCATACAAAAGCTGCCTCTCAAAAACCAGCATCCCCAATCTTTAAGTTGCCTGACACAAAATCATTGTAGTCAAACCAGATAACCTCTTTCTCTCATACTACATTTCATTTCATCAGTATGTTCTACAAAGTCTGCTTTCAAAGTACACCCAGGATACAGCGGCATCTTACAACTTCTGTTGCCATCACTTTCAACCAAGGCAACCTCATCTTGGGTCTGAATTATTGCTGGAGCCTCCTGACTAGTTTCACTGCTTTTTCACTACCCTAAAGTCTATCTTAAACTTAGCAGCCAAAAGATGCTTTTAAAAACTACCTCAAGGGCTGGAGAGATGGCTTAGTGGTTAAGACACTTGCCTGAAAAGCCTAAGGACCCAAGTTCAATTCCCCAGTACCCACAGAAAGCCAGAAGCACAAAGCAGCACATGCTTCTGGCAAACCTGCCTGCCTCGGTCTAATTTCTCAGCACCCATGTAAAGCCAGATGCAAAGTGGCACATGCACATGTGATCCTAATGTGCCCTATAGGAATGGAAGGCAGAGCCAGGAGAATCCGGAAGCTACTGGGCCACCTAGACTGGTGTACATGAAGACATAGACAAAAACAAAGGAGAGGCTGTCTTAAGCAAAGTAAAGGGAAAAGAAAAACACCCTGAGGTTGGTTTCAGACCTCCACAGGTACACTGTGATACATGTGAGCCTAAACACACACACACACAGTACACATGCACACATGCACACACACACACAGAGACACACACGTAATAAAAACGATGTTTAAAGTACCTCAAGTCATGCCATCCCTCTGCTCCCACCCTCTAATGGTGTCTTAGCTCATTCAAAACAAAAGCTGACCTGGCCTGGCCCTCCTACTTCTCCAAGTTCATCTTCGGTTACTCTCTCTCTTGCTTACTCTGACATTAGCCATTGCTGTATTTGTTAAACCTTAGACAAAGTATAACCCCACATTGGGATGTTTGTACATAGCTCTTCCTTCCACCCCAATTTCCTTTGTCTTCTCAAGTATTTTCAGGCTGTGCTCCTTTGGTTCCTTAAAGATCTAAACGTTGTCTTATAAAAAGACCTCCTCTGACTGCCTTGCATAAGATAGCTCCACCAGCTCCCCACCATTGCCAGGCTCCACTCTCATACAATGCTCTATTTTTCTTCCTATCTCTCACCACTGACATAAACGCATGTTCCTTGACTTAACCGGTCATAAATCAACAACAGTATAGGTTGAAATGCATTGGATACACCTAACCTACAAAACATCCTGGCTCAGCAAAGCAGCACATCCTAGAGGTCTGTTGCCACCCTCGTGATCATGTGGCTGACTGGGAGCATGGCTCACTGCCACAGCCCACAATCACCAGAGAGGATTGGACTAAATATTGCAAAGATCAAAATGCAAAGTCTGAGGTATGATTTCCATTGAAGGCTTATCACTGTGTCACACTGTTGTAAAGGTGAGAGATCTGTATTGTAAGTTAGGGCCTCTTGTATATGTATTTGCTTCAACAATGATTGCCTACTCACCCCAACATCCACTAAAAGGAATCTTGTCACTTTGGGTCACTTTGGCATCCCTGCATATTGGAACGAGCCTGGTGCACTGTAGATGTTTAGAACATATCTTGTAAACAAATTTTATAAAACCATGGGGAAAGAAGAGTAATCTGAAGAGCTCAACTATGCCAGAGAGGCTGCATGTATTACTAATTTGTAGCTTTATAATCTTAAGAGAAAATGGTGACTCAAAAGCTAGAAGGTAGAGTGACTGATTTCAGTTGAATCTTTTAGGGAACTTTAAGGTGATCTATTCGAGGACTTTATCATGTCATTTTGAGGAAATCCTCTTCGAGCTGCTGAGGGACCAACTAGAAGACCCCTGCAGGTTCCTGGTAGAGACAGACTAGAATGCAGACCCCCCCTCCAGACTGCCGTTCCTTTGATAAGCCACTCCTTCACCTAGTGTTTCTACCTTACCTGTTAGAATTACTCAGCCACAGATTAATACATACTTACACTATCATCATTAAGCTAAATTACTGAATACAACCCTAGCAAACTCAGACCTCGGGAAAATAAGATTTCAAATACAACTACTAGTCAGCCTAGAATCCAACAGAAAATAAGAAGCATCTTTCCCAGCACCACTTCCCTGCTTCCATCCCACATTCAAGGCATCATACTGTATTCTTCAGGCTCCATCACACCTTAGACTGCTTCCATGAACACATAGGAAAGTTGAGGCAGAGACCAAGAAGAGAAAACCATCCAGAAAAAGCCGACACTATACTGTGACTCTGAGATGGCTGGGATCATGATTCCATGGATACATTCCCCGAAGAGGAATGAATGTGGAGGCATTTCATGTCTGTGACCCACTTTTATCTCTGGTCACTTGAGGTATTTAGTAGGTGTGAAAGAGAAGGACACTAAGAAACATGTCAAGCTGGCTTACAGGCACCAGATCTGAGATAGAGAGGATTTTTTTTCAACTCTTCAAGTTCTGTCCACTGGCAATAAGCAGCAAACCTGGCTCTAAGCCCAACTCTTACAGCGCAAGATTAACATGATAACCAGTTGCATTATTCCCTCTCCCCAAAGACCCATCCTTAACTTCCTTTGGCTAAATCACAAAGTATGTTTTTCATTTGCAGTTCAAGAGCAAAAGAGAATGTAGCCTCTCATAACCATCCTCCCAATTAAAAAATATATTTAAAAAACACTCAGATGGAGAAAATAGACTTGAGCAATGACCATTTTCAATTTGTCTATAAAAGTAGACTTTTTTATTTTTCATTGCAGAGTGAAGTTTTCCTTTAACACTTGAAATAGATTCAAAGTGTTGGGAAATCAGCACATGAATCAAAGACAAATCCAAGGAATCCTGTAAGTTTCAGTGAAATCCTGTTTGCCACAGATATGGAACAGTTTTTTTTTTCCTTCTGTCCTTTTGAACTTGTTTCTGTTCTGCCTCTCTTGCAAAATATCCTTCTATGTAGTTTAAAGCCTCTGACTAGGCAGTCGCCTTCACAGCTCCCTTTCAAAATATTAGCTCAGTAGGTAGGGACCTGGAGGCAGGGGAGCTGACTAGGGTTGATCTTCATATAATAATTATTCCTCTTCTCTCCCTCAAATCCTGAGCACAATGTACCCAGAGGTAGTTGAGCTTATTTGTAAAGAGATCCAAATCTAGCATAAGTTCTTGGGACCACCTATGCCAAAACATAGGACAGAGATAGCCGAGGTCTTCAAGTCCCCTCAGACTTGAAGACAAGTTGTAAATAGGACTAGTGAGTGTAAGTGCAATGAACAATGTAAGCAGAAGATAGAAGAAATAGATCCATTGAAACTTCAACTTCTACTTTGGTATGGAAGCCATGGAGATTTGAGCACCCACCAAGTCCCCAGCCCTATAGCCAATGACTAGCTTTCTGGCCACCCCAGAAGAGGTCTTTAACAAAGTATATTACTAGCAAATGGTCATAAGATCTAGTGACCTATGTGCACAGTTGAGGCTTCTTAGTTCCTAACATTAAGACCATCCTTGACCCATCCAGAGAGTTATTGGCACTACTTAACAAGGTCCTTGGGGCCCCATCCCAAATCCAATCCTTTTTCCTCTTTGAAATCTAAAAGAGGAGCTATGGTCATTTGTCCAAGAATATATAACCAGTGGTTAAACTTTGGCGTGATGTCAGCTCCAGTAAGTATTCTGTTACTAGAACAGGAAAAGTTGTTTGAAGGGGAAAAGTCACCTGGATGCTCTTCTAGTCTGCCTCAGCCCAATTCAATAGGTGTTTATCGACTTGAACAATGCATATCACTAGGTTTATTTACAAAGGGTCTTATAAACAAAACACACCAACCATCTCTGCTGCTGAGTCAAGCCCGGGCACTGCCTACGGTCCTCCAGATTCTGAACTCCCAGCTCTCCAGTCTGTTAGTGGCTCAATGAGTCAGCCATGACCAGCAGACTTATTAGCAAGGAGTATTCTTATCTTGGTGAAACCAGGTTTGCCAAAACTGTCTCATTTTGTCACAAGTCACCAAGGTTAGACAGGGTAAAACTCAAGGGACTATCATGCAGGCATCACTGAAAGAAGTGAACAAGGAATGTTTTCCGGGGGCCTTTGACAGCAAGGTCTTTTTGCTAAGCATTTGGTGTTCATGAACTGCACACACGGGTTGTAAACCTGTTTAAGAGTTATCTCCCCTGCCTGTCATCTTTCCTGTATAGACTCCTCAGCACAGACAGGAGGTTTTTCTGTATTTGTCCATAAGTTTCTGTCTAAACACTCTCCAATCACTGAAAGGTTCAGTATAGCTTCTCCAACTATATGCCACCCGAAAGTTGGAGACTGTACCATCATTTTCTCCCAAAAAGAAGCCCCCTGGGGTCACGCACTGTATATGTAAGTATTAAAGAATGCTTTATGGGTAGTTGAATAAATTAATGAATAAATGATGAGACTGCCTAGTTTCCTTCCTGTCTTGCTAACTATCTTCTATAGATTACTTTGACTTAAAGCGTCACTTCACCTTGCTTTCTGGAGCCAAAGAAAATTCTACAACTTCTTTTCCCTTGGATTCTTCCTCCAAACTCTCATATTCAATCTCCTTTCGTGTTCAGTGTTCGTTCGTGGCTCCTCGCCTCTCCCTGTGATCACCCACATGAAGAGTCTGTGGTTACCTTGCTTAACAATCCTGAGCTGAGCTTCAAGGAAGCCCCTCTCCACTGTTCTTCCTTCATAGCTGGCTTTTTGATTGCTCCACAAATGGTCCCATGTTTAAGCCAACTTGACCCTTATATTTTCATTTATCAGTTTGTTAACATAAACTTCAAACTCATCCCAAACCAAAATGATAATCCTTCCTGTCACTGCTGTACACAAACACCTTCTAAAAGGAATACAAAAAGGTTTATAATTATGATAGAATTATATACAATAAAAAGGGGTGTTTAAAATGCTTTGAGGTATAAATAGAAATTATGTCAGGAAAATAAAATCATCTTTAGCCTATATTATATTATTGGTCTAATATCAATCAAAATTTTGCAGTATAATAATATATAACTTCTATAATGGAAAACAAATAGACTTAAATGATATTCAAAATATCAGCTAAAGGACAAGATTTGTTTTCTCTACTGTCTAATTGTAATACACACACCCTCCATAAATAATCAGCTGCCAGGATTACTGGAAATTCATAAATATCCTAGAAATACTTTCATGCTATAGATATGTTCACTGAAGCTGAGGAAAAAGTGAAGAAAAGCTGGAGCTGTCTAGGCTGCTTAACTTTCCTCCTCCTGTGGCGAAGGCACCGTCATTTCAGCCCTTCGTGGGGAGTCCACATCACTGCCTCTCAGTCCCCTGCCTACTTTTCTTACTAGCTGCTGCTTGTGACAAGTCCCTGCAACTTTCTCAGGCAATAGAAATCATTGAGAGGAACAGATGGATTCTTAGTTGAGACCAGCTGTGAAACTAGAGCAAATCACACATTCCTTCCCCGAGCTTTTGTTTTTTCACCTATAAAGCAAAACTCTATGCAGTTATTGTGAAGACTGAATGAATTATGTGAAAACATACTGTAATCGAGAGATTTGTAAAACTAGCTACTGATTACTTAATGCATGGCAGACCTTGCTTAGCTGTTCTGCATGTTCTAGCACTACTTACAAAAGTCATCCTAAGTCAACCTCCTTTTCCTTCCTTGGAATCTGAATGTGGAGCTATTGCTTTATCTGGAAGAATAGGGGTGTTGGATAAGCTACTTACATTTGAAGGTCACATAGCATGCATATTCTTTTTAACAACCCACTCTTAAGAGCTCCAAATTAGAAGTGAGGTGTCATTTTCCTTTTTCATAGTAATTTTGAGGGATCAGAATGGCATGAAAACATGATAAACTATAAAGTGCTAAACAAAAATGAGGTTTTTAACCAGTCACCGCATTCTACTAATAGGATAGTTATGTTGTCAGTGGTTTTACTACCAAAGCAAATATGCTAAGTGTACAGCCTTTCTTCCTGTTTATGGAAAGCTGAAGAGTTACCTGGGAGCTGCTTCTGGACAACTTTGAAAACAAAGTTACAGTTTTGAAATCTAGAATTTCCTGAAACTGGGTATGGCAGTGCTGCATGGCCCTCTATTCCCAAGTGGACTTGGGGATCTCTAGCCCTTTTCTCCATCTGTCTTCTGGATCCAAGCTCTAGTGAGAGGCAGTGATGTGGACTCCCCACGAATGGCTGAAATGATGGTGCCTTCGCCACAGGAGGAGGAAAGTTAAGCAGCCTAGACAGCTCCAGCTTTTCTTCACTTTTTCCTCAGCTTCAGTGAACAGATCTATAGCATGAAAGTATTTCTAGGATATTTATGAATTCCCAGTAATCCTGGCAGCTGATTATTTATGGAGGGTGTGTGTATTACAATTAGACATTAGAGAAAACAAATCTTGTCCTTTAGCTGATATTTTGAATGTCATTTAAGTCTATTTGTTTTCCATTATAGAAGTTATATATTATTATACTGCAAAATTTTGATTGCTATGAGACCAATAATATAATATAGGCTATAGATGATTTTTTTTGTCATCAGAACATAGTGCTTTCCACCACTTTTATTTTCAAAGTCCTTTCCTCACGATCTGACATTCCCAGGAGTGTGGCCTTAGCTCGGAAGAAGGAAATTGATGGGAAGAAAGGTTGAAGCATTCATCCGCAGCCTTGTAGGGAGAATGTGTTGGGGTTGAGATATGGATTCAGGTTTATCTGAGGTACATGTCAACTTCCACACATTCTCTGGTTGCCAGAACACCCCTCTTTAAGTATTTCCATCTTTCAATTCCATTCCAGCCAATGAAAATTTATGAAGAATCAACTTTGTACCAAGTATTATGTTAAGAACTAGACTTTATAAAGGAAAAATGCATAGTTTTGCACGAAAAGGCCACTTAGTCTAGAGACTGGGCAGACACATCTAGCTAACGGGTAATTTACTCTTATGAACTAAATTATGTTATAACGTTTTAAATTATGATATGAAAGACTTTCTATTGGTTGAGGAGTTGGAGACATTAGCCTGCTGCTGGGAAGTTATGAGGTGAGAAGAGGGTGGACACAGGCCTCCTGGAGAAGTCTGTGCCTTCATAGCATGAGGGTGCCTGGACAGGGCTGAGGAAAAATGGACTGGACATTTCCTTCCAAAATTCCTCAAATTCTCTCACCTTCTCTGACCACTGCTAGTCTGGTTCTACTCTGACAGCCTCTTCAACCCACAGTTTCCTTCCCCTCTCTCTATGACTTCCAGAGTCAAAACTGCCATGTGACCTGACAGTGGAGTGTTCAGCACTGAGAGAGGCATCTCTATCATGCCCTGCAAGGCTCAGGGACCACCAGGGAAAGGGTGGGGACTAGGGCTTCGGGTGTTCTTTTCCAATCACGAAGTGACCATAGCATTCAGGACCTCATGGTGGCTGATATTACCTACGCAAGACCTGTGAGTGCAAAGAGTAATAATACCAGCAAAACAGAAGAGAGATGAGTTGGCAAGGAGTTAGTGAAGAGGTGATGGGAGAGGGGACAAAAAAGGGGGGTGGGAGGAGATTATTATGTGGGTTGTATATATGTATGGATTTGTCAATAAAAAGTTCTTTAAAACCTCAGTGTCCTCTCCCTTTCCTTGTAGAGGCAAACCATGTCCTTGTCCAGAAATCGTTACACATTTTGGCCCCATTTTTTCTTTGGAGACAGAAAAACTAAATCAGAACGTACAATCCAGGAACAACTCTAATGAGACAACGCTGAAGAGTGGTCAAGGATGTGGAAAACAGGCAAGGGGTGTGAGAATAGGGGTCCTCAGTACTGACTGTGAGGTCAACCCACAGATTCTTGCTTTTAAAATGTGGGGGGAGCGCAAGAGGTGGGGTGGCCATGAAAAATGAACCAAGTTCTTCTGTAACAGGGGCAAAGTTGACTGGAGGCTCAAGCTACTGCCCTGGTCCACTTGTGCCTGAGGGAGGCCATGCTGGTAGTAAGCTGTTCTAAATCAGTGACCAAGTGCAGAAGGGAACCAGTCTGGCCTCATTCCTATGAGAAGCAGGGCTTCTCTATCAGACGCCTCGAGCTCCAGAAGGTTCATCAGCCCCTCAAAGCTTCCTTGAACACGTTCTCCTCTATCTCCCCTGCCTCTGCTTTGTTCAGCACCAGCCTGAGCCTCCCCCTGCCTGCCTCCTCTTTCTCCATCACAGACACTCTCCCCCAGTAAATAACTTGAACATTTAATCCCATTTTGGCATCTCTCTTAGATGACCAAATTTGACACTTGCGTGTTTGATAAAAGTTTATCTGAATTGTAACCATGAAACTCTGAGACTACTCAGAGCTAAAGAATCACAAGCTTAAAGATTTCAGTATGACTTGGTTAGTACACAGGCAATAATAACCATGGAAATTTCTAGAAATTATTTATCACTGAAGCCCAATTGCTATCTGTAACAACTGTAATTATACAGATTATTGAACTAAACAGAAAATTATTTTTTGTCATAAAAAGTACTAGAATGAGATTTCTATTCAGGATCTCTTAATGTCCACATTGACTATAAACAGTACTAACTGCTCTTCTTTAAATCTTAGTGGAAAAAGATAGAAGCAAAGACTAATGTTCTTTGGGATCCATGTGCCATAAACAAACTTTAATAGATACCTTGAAAAAAATATTAGCAGCAAAGATAATTTTGTCTTTTCAATGCCTCACCCTGGATTATGAGATTTCAAATACAAGGAAAGCAATCTCATCTCTTAAGTGTAATCCTTTAAAATTTGTTTTTCTCCTAATATTACTCTGTGTTTTGTAGTGAAAAATCGCTTAATTCAGCAGCGCATGTTGTCCAGATCACCTGAACCCTGAGACTTGGAAATGTGCGTCTTCCTCTGCTAACACTGAACACTCCAAGCAGCCTGGACCACAAACAGCTTGCTCTGCCTGGGTCACAGCCCGAAGCCCAGGATTTAATTTTCAAACCCCACGCAGCTGCTGCTGAGTCCCCATCTGTGAACACGGGTTTTCCACCCTCTTGTTGAATGTACACACTGCTCAGGATGAGAAAGGGATTTTCCTGGGTCACTGACACACAGGCAGAATGAGACAGGAAAGGTCCGAAGGTCACAGGAGAACATCTAGACTTTAACTTGCAGGTTTAAACACAGATCTCCAAGCTAGCCTGTATGCCCTCACTCACACTGTCAGACCAGGATGGGTATACTCTCAGAAGGCTCTGGGGACTCCAGCTATCACAGTGAATCACTTCGTACAGTAAATCTTCAGCAATTTGGTGGAGAGCAGGGATAACATTTCTTGGAGATCTGTCTGGAAGGTGATCACCCAGGCATTTTGCATATCTTACCATATTTAAGAGTCTCATGCTCTACTGACTGAGCTAGCCCATCACTTCATATCTTAACCATATTGAACTCTTTTTTTTAAAGGCATATTTAACTCTTAGCACAACCCCTTTTCCTGATGAAGAAAATTAAGACCAAAGAAGTCACATAACTTACTCATGGTCAAACAGACAGGAAGTGGTAAAAATCAGAACTGTTTAATTCCAGCTTTACTTTCTACTTTAGCATATTACCTCTCTGGAGCTGTCTCTGAATAAAAGTGGAAATAAGTTTAGGCTACATAGATACTGCTCCTATAAAAAAGTACCCGGGGTAGGGGTTGGCTGGAGCGATAGCTCAGCAGTTAAGGCACTAGCCTGCAAAGTCTAACTACCTGGATTCAATTCCCCAGTAACCTTGTAAAGCCAGATGCACAAAGTGACACATGCATCTGGAGTATCTTTACAGAGGCTAGAGGCCCTGTTGTGCTTGCTCACTCTCTCTCTCTCCCTCCCTCCCTCCCTCTGTGGAAATAAATAAATTTTTTTAACAAATAACAGGTGAGGGCTGAAGAGATGGCTCAAAAGTTAAGGCACTTGTCTGCAATGTCTAACGACCCGGGTTCAATTCCCTAGTACTCATGTAAAACCTAATGCACAAAGTGTTGCTTGCATCTGGAGTTCATTTACAGTGGCTGGAGGCCCTGGCACATCTATAGCGTCTCTCCCCCCACCCAAATAAATAAATAAATAAATAACAGCTGCCTTAGGCTCCAAATGGTCCCATCAGCCCATCAAAGCTTCCATGAGCGTGTTCTCTTCTACCCCAGCTTCTCCTTTATTCAGTATCTGAGTCTGAAATTCACCCTGCCTGTTCCTGACCCTCCTCTTTCTCCATCCACAAATATAGTAGGTAGAACCAACACAAGTTCTAGAGGTCAGCATTCTAAGATGGATGCAAACCACTGGGCTATACCCAAGGTATTAGCTGGGCTGCATTCCTTCCGGAAGCTTCAGGTAAGAATCCATTCTAACTTTTCCAGCTTCTAGGAACCTCAGTCCTTGTTCATTTCCTTGTGACTCCTTCCTCCATCTCCAACAGGAACCATTCCAACCTCTGCCTTTGTTGTCTCACTTCCTTTAGCCTCCCAATGTGTATGTGGGTGATGGTGTTGGTGGGTTAATCCCCACATCCTTAGTTAATCATATTTTCAAAGTCCACTTTTTCAGGTAAGGTAAAACATATTCACAGGTCTGAAAATTAGTTTATGGATTTCGTGGAACAAGTCATTATTCAGCTATATATACGGTAATCCTCCTACCTCTGCCTCCTGAGTGCTGGGTTCAAGGCGTACACCACCACACCCAGCTACATAACATATCTTGAGGATTTCTATAACAACTAAAATGGAGAAACATTTCTTTATACAAAAAAATCTTTCACTTGAAATACTCAAAACATAGTTGTAAGACTTCAGTAAATCAAAATATGGGTACTTCTTCCTTTTTGGTTGTTTTTTATGAGCTAGGTGATGAAATTGGGACTTTATTATAATTGTATATATTATAAACATTGATATATAATAATTCTTGACACAGTCTTACTGATTTTTCTTCATGAAAACTAATTTTTACTTGAATTTCTTTCTGCTTTGAATGTTGGAAAATTTATGCAACATTTAGATCTTCAAGATAATCAAGGACAACAATATAAATAATACCCTTTTACCTAAACCAATAGTTTGGCAAATAAAAGCAAACTGCAACAAGCAGATGAAATAAATATTTTGAGTACAGTGATCCTTAAATAAAGTTAAATAAATAGTTAAATAAAACTGAAACTTTTCCTTGACATTAACAATGCATACTTATTTTGCTGGGTGAGGTAGTGCATGCTTTTAATCCCAGCACTGAGGAGGCTGACGTAAGAAGATTGTTGTGAGTTCAAGGCCAGCCTGATGCTACAGAGTGAGATATAGGTCAGTCTAGGCTACAGTGAGACCCTGTCTTGAAAAAAAATTACCTATATATATATGAATATTTACTACTTTTTAAAAAGTATTTGTACAAAATAAGATTCTGAAATATGTAGACAAGAACATATGTTAATACTCTTCTTTGAAACTTTATTAACTTGTCTTTCTATAATGAGAACCACCATATTCCAAATGTTACATGGGTGATTGGTAGCAGTGGGCTTTTGTTCTTGTTTTAGTATTTGTTTTCCCAAGTAATTTTTCTAAGAAGTAACAACCTAGAAAACATAAGCCATATAATAAGGATATAAAACTGAACTGTATCTTTTTTTAAAATATATTTATTTGCAAGTAGAGAGGTAGAGAGAGGGGGGGG
>PVHP010013008.1:0-41816 GCA_004024765.1 Zapus hudsonius
AGAGTGTCTTCCTTCCTGGCTTTATTCTTTCCTCCTTCCCTCCCTCCCTTCTTCCCTTCCTCTTTCCTTCTCTCTCCTCCTTCTCCTTTCCTTCTTTTCTTCCTGCAATGTATAGTCATTATACATAATAATGCATTTCATCAAGACACTTTCATTCACATATACCATGGATGTTACTATTTTCTTTTTTCTTTAAATAGTTTTACTAATCAGTATCTGACCTTCTCCTAAACCTTCCTGGTATATCCCTGCTAGAGATTGAATGTTGGTTTCTTCTCCAAAATTCATGAGTTGAAAGTTAATTGCTTTTACCATAGTGTTAAGAACTAGGGAGAGCAGAACCCTTGTGAATGGGATTAGTTCCTTATGAAAGAGTTGTGAGGGAGCTGCCTGGCTTCTTCTACCCTTTCTCTTCCCTTCATGTGAAGACACAGGATTTGTGCCTTCTGGAAGCTGTTCCAGAGACCAGGCTGTCCCCACACCCTGAACCTGGGGCTTGTAACTTGATCTTAGATGCCACTCCATCCCCACCGTGAACTTGATATTGGATTCCTAAATCCATCTCTATTACTTATAAATTTCTCAGTCTCATATGCTTTGTTATATCAGTACACATGAATGAAGACAGTGCCTTTCATAAGTTTACAAGTTAAGCAGGAGGCAACCTTCATCGTGGTAATACACTATTAATTAGCGCTTTCCATGGTAAGCCTCATCATAGATGTTTGTACAAATTACTCAACTTAGTTTTTCATAGTTAGCTGTGGTTTTTGCTTTTTAAGCTGATGTGTATATATAAATGACTAGGGTCAAATTTCCCAAGCTTGTCATTTTTTTTATTGTCCCCTAGGTCAAAAGAAATATCTAGCTTACTTTCTTTTATTAAGTACTAAGGTCCAAAGAAGTTAATAAGTATGTCTTCACAACTTAGTGGCCTTTAAAAATATCACTATATAATTCTGTCATATAATACTTAATATTAAATATTTCATAGTGTATATAAGTTAGAAGATACGGATTTAAATTTTATTCTGAAGTAGCCAACATGGCTGATGTGTTTACTGCCTGCAGCTGTGAAACTTCTCAATACTTGGAATCAGATTGGTTTCTGACCTCATTATTGGATGTTAAGCTGTGACTTAAGTTCATTTCTTGCTTTTTATCAAGGAAACTGAAAATAGCACAGCTTTACAAAGAAAGCAAGTCATCAAGAAGAACGTATTATGATATGTGAGTTAATAGTTCACTTTGGTCAGGTCCCCTCCAAGTTATAAAACACCCCCAGAACTCCAAAGGGATCATTAGGATGCCCCGTGGCATCCCTGTACACAAATTGGAAATTATGAAATCATGCTATTTGATAGAGAATAGTTTCTCCCCGGAGGAGACTGGAGCAACTAGGTTTCTACATGTAAAAGAATGAGACCACCTCACATCACATAGAAATTAATTTAAAATAATCAACAAACTAAATATTAGAACTAAAGCTTCTGGGAAAAAAGCAGGACTTTGGATGTGCAATGGATTCTTAGCTAGAGCCCAAGACACATGAGTAGCAAAATAGAAAGTAGAAAAATTCAGTCATTCAATACTTCTGTGACCTGAAAGACATGATCAAGAAAGTGAAAAAAAAAACCCTATAGAATGGAAGCTAAATTTGCCAAACATGGAACAGTTTAGTATCCAGAATACACTAAGAACTCCTACAAGTCAATATAAAAAGACAATCCATTTAAAAACAGGTAAAACAACGCTTTTTGTTGCCCATCAGAACTATATAGATAAGGCCTTATTGCTGAAAACAGCCCATGAGTGGGCTGTGAGTCCCTGAGAAATCTAGCTGGAGCTGAGCTGGAGGATTCCTCCCTCTTGACTAGCTGTCTTGATGCTGGAAAGATGGATGTATCCCGTTGGGGGAGAAAAATCCTCCATGGTTTTGACCAGCAGTGGACCCTGCAAGCTTTACAGCTGGCCAGGCAGACCAATGTGACAACTGGTGCAGTGGAGACTTGTCTGTTAACGGGAAATTAATTGCTCTCTGTGCTTGAGGCCAGTTCCACTGGAAGTAATTCACGCCTTGTACTGAAAAGCCTAATCAAAAACCTATAGCTGGGGAGGTCATAAGTCCAAGGGAGAAACTACTAATGTTTGGCTAAATAGATACATTACACCCACCAAACTGCCTTCTATATACTTATGCTTATGCCCATATATTAATGATAATCTCATTTTTGGTTAGAGAAGCTCCTTTTTTTTTACATGGTGGTGATCACTGGGGTGACTCAGAACTCACCATAGTGCTGAGCAATGACAGTGGAGTGTGTTCAGCACTGAGACATCTCTATCACATCCTCCAAGGCTCATGGACCATTGTGGAAGAATTGGCAGAAAGAATGTAAGAGCCAAAGGGAGGGCTCTGCAATGCTGTCTTCCAGACACAAAGTGGCTCTGGCACTCATGACCTCACAGTGGATGATGCTACCTACACAAGACCTGTATAATCAGAGGAAAAAACAGTGACATCAAAATAAAAGAGAGACTAGTTGGAAACGAAAGTTTCAGTGGAGGGGGATGAGAGGGAAGGAGGGTGGAAGGAATATAACCATGGTACATCATCTCTCTGTATGGAGGCTGTCAATAAAAAGTTAAAATAATAAATTAAATTTTAAAATTTAGTCTGCAAACAAGACAGATCTTTGTCAAAGCTCTTGAATACCTGCCCCAGGCCAAAGGTCAGACCCTATTGCTGAAGGAACCATAGATTGTTGTCACACAACACTGGGAGACCCTGCTAGATCCAGAATGGTAGCCATCTCCCAAATGGTAGCATGTGTAGCATTGGAAGGTGTTACATGAGTTGCCAGGGGAAATTGGTCAATGATACTTGGAGAAAGGAGACACCACTGATATACAATATAGATAGTTGTCACAAGAATGCTGAGCACACTTCTATATGGAAGAGACCAGCAAGTCAAGAAATGCTCATTTGTGCAATAGTGGTGCTAAACCTAGAAAGGTAATCAATTGCTTTCTGATTGGCTAAGAGATCCACTCAGTGACAAGGAATCCTTAACTTAACCCTTAACTGAACTGGGATCCATGGGAACATTTTATGGGGACCAAGAACCCAGGCTCCAAGGGGAAATTCCCACTATCAGAGAGCTACAGAGAGGCTACACCCATTAGAATCTTGCCAAATTAGTAATGTTTGTCTCATTTAGCCTATACTGTTCTCACTCTCCAATAGAGATTCTGTTTGTATTTTTAAGAAGGCAGTGAGAGAGCAGGGATAACACATTCCACCATCCAGACATGGGATGATGGCTGACAACCTGGTAGGAAATGAACCACCCCTGGTCTATCATACAGGGCCCAAATGAAACCTATGAGAAAGTGGCGAGATAAACAAGATACTTATCACCACAGAAAGTCAGATAACCCAGGAAAGATCAATGGAGACTGACACCAACAATACCCAACACAATCCAAATCAGAAGTCCAGAGCCATTTAAGATTTCAACAATAAAGCAGACTTAAAACTCACCCACCATGAATCAGGGAACTGAGCGGAAGAGGGGGCGGAAAGATTGTAAGAGCCATGGTGGGGGAGAATATCTAGAGTCTTGCTTCCCTCAGCAACAACACACAAGGGAGGAAAAAAACCTGGCTACCTCTGGTACAATTCATAGACAGATCCCATATGTGCACTGAGGAGGGTCCCCAGTGGGTTGGGGAAAGACTGGTACCATCACAAGATTTGCTCATACAATGTATCTAATTATTGATAATAAAGATATTAAAAAAATAAAACCTATCTCTAGGATTAATATAAATATTGAGAACATCTGTCACATGGTAAGGGTACAGTTCTTGCTGTCATCATAATCATCAGTGTGTCAAGACACCCAAGTCTATTATCCAACAGAGAACACAAATCCTACCTATAAAGAGCCTAGGGAGGGTTCAAATTATGGACTCAGTTTAGGAACAAGAGAAGAAATTACAAAAATCTCTCTCATATATACATACACATGTAAATTAATTGACTGCATTTGATCGATCACAATTACAGGAACACATTAAACATACATGTAAGGAACTCTTTGAAGCTAGTAGCAGAAACAATATTAAAGTGGACAAAGAATTAAGTAGACACTTCCCAGTGGGGATATGTGAGTGATCAATAAGACCACAGCATTAACCATTAGGAATAAACAAAACCCACAATGAGAGCCTGTGTTGTGGGTGAGAACACGGAGTGGGAAAGCTGCCATGAAACAGTTTGCAGGTTCCTTGAAGAGCTAAGCACAGGATTTCCATATGACCCAGTGATTCCGCTCCTGGTGCTTACACGTATACCCCGAATACCTGAAAAGAGGAACGCAAACATACTTGTATGTGAACCTCCATCGTAACAATATTCCCAGCAGCCAGAAGGGACACATCTCCAGGGTCTATCAACAGATGAACAGTTAATCAAAATGTACTCTCTTAACAGAAGTATATTACTTATCCATGGTCAGGAAAGTTCTCATATACATGCTACATGAAACAAGCAAGATACAGAAGAGCAAATACCATGCGATTCCACATGAATGAAACATCTAGAATAAGCAAATCCTCAGAGACAGAAAGTGGAATAGAGGTTATTAAAGCTTGGGAAGAAAGGGAAGGGGTGAGTGATGTTCAATGGTACAGGATTTCTGTTTGGGGAGGTGAAAATTTTAGAAAAAGAGTGAAGTCATACAGCTTTAAAGATATAATTTATACCAATTTGTTGTTGTGTAAAATGTTAAAATATACACATAATATAAAACATAAATTTAAAATATAAATATAAATTTCTGTTCATCTTACTATACCACAGATGTACCAAAACTTGGCTAGTAGTAATTAGGGAAGGTAAGGAAACAGATAAGAATTGGAAACATAAATCTATGTTTAAGGTCTGAAAAATCTTAGGATGGGAAAATCTAAATAAATGCACATAATCGAAACAAGCAAACACTACAGACCACTTAGACACCGTCACAGTTTTACACCATCACAGTTTTACATCCTTGCTTTTTCTTTTTTTCTGAAATTCTCCAAATTTGAAGCCAACTGGGCTCCAAAGGCCAGTGGTTTCAGTGTTAAGCAGAACTCGGGGAAGCATGGATGAATGTCTCCCACAAGAAAGGTGGCATTATCCTTCTTCCCATGAAGTCGATATTGTGAAGCTTTTCTTTCTGAGCCAAAAGTGAACGTGGATCTTGACATGGCCTCTTCGTATTTATTGTCCATCACCATACGTTGCCTCCCTTATTTATTTTTCCTAAAAGCTCTGTAAAGTGAATTTGATCAAGGGTTCTTTAGAATAGATTCCCATGTAGGAAATGTGGTTATCTGGAATCTAGGGGATGGAATGAAGGGTCTATGGGAAGGTCTAGGGGACAGCTGGTGACTGGGTCAGAATCCACAAACAGCAGTAGGCCATTGCTGGGGAGCCAGGGGTGATTAGCTCAGCTTATGTTGATCCGCTGTCAATCTCTCAGGATCTCTCGGAAATCCTTCTTAAGGAATGAATCAGATTTAAATAAATGAGCAATAAGCAATCAATACTTCCTGCTTAGGGTTGAGCATAAGTACAGCTGTACCTACCTGTACACAAGGGTCAGGAGAAGGCCAGTGTAAAGGAAAATGGTTCAAGAAGAATCATAACTATATGCGTGTGTATGGAGGTGGTGGTGTGGTCACATGTTGATGTCGGCATCTTCCTCAGTCACCCTCTACCATATTTTTTTGAGATAGGTTCCCCTCTAAACTCAGCTCATCAGTTTTTCTAGACTAGCTGGCTAGTGAGCCTCTGCAGTCTTCCTTTCTCTATCGCCCAGTGCTGGGGTCACAGGCACATACCACCATGCTTGAGTTTTTTTGTTATTGGGGTTTGTTTTTTGAGGCTGGGTCTCACTTTGGTCCAGGCTGGTTTAGAATTCACACTGATTCTCCTGTCTCAGTTTCCCAAGTGCTGAGATTAAAGGCATGCACCACTACACCTAGCCATGTCTGAGTTTTGTGTGGGTACTGAGGATTGGAACTCAGTTCCTCATGCTTGGGTGGCCTTACACTGAGTCCTTGCCTGAGCCCAGTAGGTGTGATCATGTCTGTAAAAGCATCCTAAGTGATAGAGGGCTACTTGTAGAAGAAAACTTCAAGAGATAGTCCCCAGTAGAAGGTTCAGGGTTACTTTTACTCTTCTTAAGTTCCTACATAGCAAAAAGTGTTTTCTCAAGTGTATAGTTATGAGATTGTTATGGGCATGGGCATGTATGCGCTCAGGTACACATGTGTGAGCGTGTGTATGGAGAACAGAGGACGGCAGGTGTCCCAGGCACCAGCCACCTTTTGTGATACAAAGTCTCTGAATTAGGCTAGACTGGCTGGTCAATGCACCCCAGGGATCCTTCTGCTTCTACCTTCTCAGCACTTGGTTATAGGCACACGCCATCTGTTCCAGCATTTGTAAGTCGGTTTCAGGGATTGAATTCAGGTTGTCATTCTTGCAATGCATAGACTGCGCCATCTCCCCAGCTCTAGTTATCTGAGTTTTGACACATACAACTGTGTAACTGTAACTACCATAAGTGAAGGCTCAGAACAGTTGATTAGAACCTATGTGAATATTTTGAAGGGAATTTTTCTAACTTTAGGAGCTTATTCTAAAAGTTGGATAATTATTTTTCCTCTCATTGACTTATCTACTAAAGAGGTGTCAATTACAATCTTCCTCCGCATATAACACTGTGCTGTCTGTTCTACATGAAGATGAGGAGCATGTGCCCAAGTTTCCTACCTCTGAAAGGAGAAAATAAAATCACTTTCTTTACTTTATTTGCGCATTGAGCCTCACAGATTAGGAGTATGAAATAATGGAACTTTCTCTAAGTTCAGTTCTTAGAGAGAGTATGAAAACAGTGTCAGAACAGTTAAGAGTACACATAACAACCACCCACCACAAAATAACATCTCTACCCTTACATAATCTGCTGTCAGTTCATCTTTTCAAATATTTGTTTCAGACATTGCTGGGCAGGCACAGACCTTGTCTTCCAACAGGATTTAGTAGAGTAGAGTAGTACTATGCAGTAGTGTGGTGTAGCTTAGCAGAGCAGACAGAATAGAGCAGAGCAGACAGAGCAGAGCAGAGCAGGGCAGTGCCAATACATAAAATACAAAGCAGAAATCCGGATGCAGTGGCTCATGCCTATAATCCCAGCACATAGGAGGCTGAGGTAGAAGAATCACTGCGAGTTCAAGACTGGCCTGGACTATATAGTGAGTTCCAGGTCAGTCTGAGCTAGAGTGAGATCTTGTCTCAAAAACAAAACAAAATGAACAAACAAAAATAACAGAAGGCAGAATATGATCAGACACTGAGCTATTCAGAACAAGGTATTATTGAGTAGAGGAGTGAGTAATCTTCAAAAAGACACCATTTGGTGCCAACATTCAGGGATTACAAGAGCCCACAATAGCTTCTGGCTTTTTATGTGGGGTTTGAGAATCGAACTTGGGTACCCCCACCTTGAGCAGCGAGTGCTTTATCCACTGAGCCATCTCCCAAGCTCAAGAGGTAGTGTTTAAACATGGCCTTGACAGCAGGTAGAATTTTGATATGGAGCAGGGAGAAGAAGAGCTTCGTGGCTGTCCTACCTAGTAGGTAGTCACCAGCATATGTGGCTATTTAAATTTAAACTTAAATTAGTTAAAATTGAATAAAACTGAATAAAAGCATCTAATGCTTTACAGCCCCATGTTGCTCTGATAGCAGAGCATTACTACCACAGCAGAAAGTTCCAGAGTGCTTTAAAGCAGAGGGAGCTGTTGCCAAGAGAGGGGCAAGAAAGAAAGGTCAGGAGGTGGGAACAATAAATTATCCAAATCTCTGTTTGAGCCCTTGGACAGAATACCAGAAATAATATATCCATGTATTTCCTCCCCAAATCCAAATTGGAAATGCATGCCTACGTAAGGATCAATGACTCAATTGTTTCACTGGCTGTTCTGGTTCAATAATCATGCTGAGTTCATTCTATAAATCAATAATGAAGACATAAGACTTAACAGGCCTATCTAATTGCTCCATCTATCTGAGCATGCAGATCACAGTGGCTGAAAGCCAGGCCCTAGGGCACAGCCAATGTGGGTTCTGCTGTTTCTTCTGGCAGGGACCTGTTGGCTCACTGGGTCCATGCTGAATAACTTGGCTGTCACAGCTGCAGACCCGAAGAGCACACTCATTATTAAATCGTTGACTTCTTTAGAAACCATGGTAGCAGCTAGTGCACAACCTAACGGGCAGTTTGAGATTTGAGGGATCTGTGACTCAGAGAAAGAAGTCCTATGAAATGAGCATGAGTGAATGAAGTCATGCGTGACTGCGACATTGGTAAATATGTGGAGAGCAGACATCATGGTTTTGGTGAGAGCCGTGACCGGCTATCAGCAGAGTAGTGTGCCCCCCCCGTACAGCTGCAATGGGGTTTGCACAGAGCCAGCCAGGCCAAGGTTTCTCTTCCCCTGAGTTCCAGGTGGGTAGAGGTGGGTATGGCTAGGCAGCCAGGTAACAAGGCTTTCCAAATGGAAGGGGCTCTAGAATGGGCATCTTCATGGATTCAAAACACCCAGACATCAGCTAGTCTGGGGGAAATCCCAGCCAGCCTGGGAAATGGGAAGTCTTTAGGTTTCAGTGCTATGGTTCCTCTGCTGTTAGGTGCAATCAATCATTGCTTACAACTACACTGTGAGTCTTTAAAAATATTACTCAATGAAAACGTCTTCATGTGCCTCTGGGTTGTGTTGACACCATTAGGAATCTTATTACAGCCTCATTAGGTAGCTGGTTTGTCTTAAAAGCACTTCCCAGTATCAGGCAAGGGAAGTGGAGCAAAAAGTAAAATACCAAGTTTTAGTTACTTTTGAAAAGTCAGATGGACTCTACAGAGAGTTTGTGGCATACAGCACACATTTTGCTTTTTTTTTTTTTTTTTTTGGTTTTTCGAGGTAGGGTCTCGCTCTAGTCCAGGCTGACCTGGAATTCACTATGTAGTCTCAGGGTGGCCTTGAACTCACAGGGATCCTCCTACCTCTCCCTTCCGAGTGCTGGGATTAAAGGTGTGCGCCACCACACCTGGCTCACATTTTTCTTTTCATATGAAGGAGGCCTGAAGAATTGTATTCTTCTGCTCAAAACACAAGTATTCACATGCCATCTAAGCATCGTGTGTGTGTGTGTGTGTGTGTGTGTGTGTGTGTGTGTGTGTGTGTAAGCCAGAGGACAACCTCAGGTAGCATTCTTCAGGTATTGCCCATCTTTTGTGAGAAAGGGTCTCTCATTGGCCTGGAGCTCTCCAACACACCCAAGGGGTCCTCTTGTCTTCATCTCCTCAGCAAAGGGATTACAAGCATTTTGGACATGCTTGTGAGGCAAGCTCTTTATCCACTGAAGCCACCTCCCAGCCCGCATCTAAGCATCTTTATGGTTCTATAATGCTATGGACTCGTGTGTCACAGGAACCCTTGCAACCCTGGTAATGCTCAAAAGTTATATCTGTGTAATGTTAACCAATTGAAGTCTGGGATAAAAATGAAAAAAAAAACTGCATACCAAGATGATTTATTTGAGAATGCTTATAATGACACATAGATTTCATTTATTTAATACTTATTTATTTTAAAAATATTTTTATTTAGTTATTTGTGTGTGAGTGAGAGAAACAGAGAGAGTGGGATATGGCAGAGGGGGAGAGAGAGGGACAGAGAGGTAGAGAGAGAGAAAACCAGGGCCTCTCATCACTGCAATTTCCAGATGCATGTGCTTTATGTGGGGTTGGGGAATAGAACCCAGGCTGGCAGGTTTTGCGAGCAAGTGCCCTTAAACACATAGCCATCTCCACAGCTCTACTTAGTAGTTTTATAACTTCAAGATCATTTGGGACTATCTCCTCAGTGGGCTCATCATTTTCAGAGGATATTGGCTTTTAATACAGTCATATGAAGGGAAAAACATTACTTTTGGGTTTCTTTATTTTCAGATACTTCCCAGGTTTCCTAGATGGAGACTCACCACCCATAGTCTTATTATGCTAGTTTATGTGACCTCAGGAAAAAGTCACAAGTCCGATTCTTTTTCTCTGTGTGATAAAAACTTGTCTATTTATGGGGAAAGTAGCTATAGGCTCTCATTTATTTCATCATAGCCCGGCTCCTGAATTACTACTGATGACAAATATGTTTAACCAGATTATAAGAACAGAATGCACTCGGTCATATTTCCCCCATCTCATAATTTTGACATCTATACATTATTTAGACAAGGTTAGGCTGTCTTTGCTTGGCTATGATAGACATTTTAAAATAACTATGACTCATGAATATAAATAGTTGTGCAAAAATAAAATTTATAAAACCAGAACTGGTAACAAAAAAATCCCCCAGAGATCAACAACTCTGAAAGATTCCCGTGTTACATTCTTTAGAATGTCAGATTAAACTAACATGTGCCAGTCAATATTGCTACACTGCGACCCTTGGTGCCTCCTAAGCAAGACTATTAAGTCCAACATTCTCTCCTGTAAGCACTTATCTGTAAGGATGGCTAACATGTCCTCGGAAGCAGATATTGAAACTGATTGGACAATAGGTAGATAACAGACAGGGGCCTGGGGGCCGACCTCAAGAAATAGGGGGAGAAAAATCTTAATCTGCAACACAATGGCGTCTCTTGAAACCCTATCATTTTCACTTCCCATGTGTCTGCTGCCTGACTGTGAATGGATTTGAAAAGGAATGGTTACTGCTGCAAATTGGATCAGAGCTAACATTCTCTCATTTTTATCAGCTGCCGCCAAAGGTCATCTGACATCACAGCGGATGGATTCAAGCCCAGTGGATTTCATTTGCAATTTTCAATTTACTGAGGCCTCCAAACCCCACGGTGATAAAAGCTTCCCCTATCGTGGCCTGTCACAAACATCAAGAAACTGCACAAACCCGTAAGAAAGAAAGAAAAAAAAAAAAGGAGAAAGCTTTGCTTCATCACTGCCACAGATAAGAACAGGAAGGGTGTCGTGAGGAAGGTGGGCAGCAGCCTGGGTGGGCACTTCTCTAAATGCCAGCTGAAGGGAAAAGACCATGAAGAACAATCAAATGACTTCCACCAAATCACGTCATGGCTCTTGGTGGTTTCTGTGAAAATTGCCTTTTAATCTCTTATTTGACATGCCCCCCACCAATGTATCAATATGCAAATAAATAAATGAATAAATGATCCTTGCCTACTTGGTCATTGCAAAGCACCCTCTTGGCTTTATAAAATGCATGCTCACAGGGGTCTTTGATCATGAAGCCATCCACCAGCCCTAAGAAATCATTTGTTTCCTTGCAGAGAAATGGAAGACCCTTTGATGGATCCCTCAAGCCAAAGGATTGCCCTGTAGTGGATGTAGATAGCGCACATTCCAATGATGCATCAGCAAGAGGAAGAAAGCCAGTGTTTATTTCTTCTCCTTGTCATTCTATTGGCAGTGAACCCAGGTAGGACTGGGACAGAATCCTTCTCTCAGCAATGTTCCCAGTGAGGAAACCACGTGTGTGGTCTTTGGGGAATGTTAAGGTTAAAAATAGACCTGGGATCGCTACTGTCCATACTTACTGGACTCATGCCATCGCCTGCCAAAGTGGAAGGGAAATAGATTACCACCATCGAGGGCACTTTTGGGAGGAAGGATTCAGACACGGATGTCTGGATCTCACGTCTGTGCAAAAAGAATTCTGACAACAGCCAGATGAAGCGAGCGAGCTGGATGTGGAGGTTTACCAACCTGCCTAATAACAAAATGTCTTAGAACACTTGACAAGAAAGGTTGAGAAAGACACCAGCAGGGTGAGGACATTGGCTGTGGAAAAGAAAGGAGTCTGATTCCTGGCTAAACTGATGGTCAAAAGATACTGTCTATTTAGAATACCTGAATCCTCAGTTCTTTGAACTTAAATATTTTTTTATTCTGAAAAGTCTCAAAATATAAAATGATTTTTGTCTATAGTTGAGTTGGAGGTGAATCTTTTTTGAATAAAATTTTATAGTAAAGCCACAGAAAGTAGAAAATGTCACCATACTTAACATGTTAGAATTTCTTCTCTTACACAAAATTGTTAAAAGTTTATTCCCCCTTCTCTTTTTGGGGAGACCAAGAGAACACATTTTATGATTTGAAGTTTCTACCAGTTCTCTGCGAGACTTCAGAGGTGCTAAAGGATTATTTAATGGGATCTTAATTTAATCAGTCCTCTAAAACATACATACAACTTGGTGAGGGTTTTCATTATCTCTGCTCCATGGCAGTGATATAAGGCAAGTGACACCAATTGGCCTGCAGTTACACAGAAGAAAGGTTAATCTCTTTTATGTTTCTGTTATTAAGAGGCAGATCTAAATCTTCAGGGCATAGTCCTAAATCATGCTCACAGAGTGCCTGGTTCACGAAGACTGTCCCCTCTCATGCCCTGTGGCTAATTACTTTCAGTCAGCCCTCCCATTTCAATAACTCTATTTTTTTTTGAGCAGGGCTCTCATGTATTTCAAGCTGGCATGAAACTTGCTATGTAGCTGAAGGTGACCTTAAACTTCTCATCTGCAGGGATGTAAATGTGCATGATGCTAACACATGGTTTATGTGGTAGTGGGGAATCAAACCCAAGGCTTCATGCATGCTAGGCAAGCACGCTGTCTTACCTGGAGTGACATCCGAAGCCCCTTGACTCTTTCATTCCTTCATGAAGCATTTACTCAGTGCCTACTAAATGCCCATCATATGTTGGGACTTAGGAATAAACTTTCATATTAATAAGCCATTAAAAGATGAGAGGAAGACTAAACATTAAAATAAGCTATAATTAAAAAAAATAAAGACTTTATCCAGGTAATTTGGGCAATGGAACAATAATCTCTGGCATTTAAAAATATCTAATTTTGAGTGAAAGTTGCATTTCTCTTTTTTTGTGATATGTACATTACCATGACATTTTTTCCCAAGTCCACATACAATCTATACTTCTTTAGTAAATATTTTCTTTGATTTTACTCAGTCATTTAAAAGTAAATAAATTCAGTTGCAAAGTAATCATTATTCTATATTATACCATCTCCTGCTACAAATCAAAAGTCTGCACCCTAAGCCATGAATAAAAAAATCATAAATATAAATGTGTATAAGTCTATGCAGTGCTTATGTCATCTCAAGTCCCATTAATGTAACATATCATGCTTTGAAAAATCCTAGCTTTGTACATGGTGCTTAAAAAGACAGGGCTTATCCTCATAAGAAATCCATGAGAAGAAATACTTGGATCTTTTTCTTGCTATATCTCCATCTCCAAGAAAAATATCATATTTTAGAGGTTTCAAAAACATTTGTTAAAGAAATAAACAAGTGCTAGGTAGCTTTTAAAAGATCCCTGCATTTCCCTAAAATGGTACTTGGTACTTATCACACTTTATAAATCTTTTTTATATTTATTTCAGTCACTGCAGTGGTCAAAGTTGTCTTCTTGTTCATGTCTATTATAATTGCCATACCCTAGAATAATATCTAGCATATAGCGAGTGTTCAACAAATATTCACAAAACAAAGGGGCATGCCATTTTAAGGTCATATAACTTCTAGAATGTCACTGGTATTTTTATTAGAGAAATTAACTGGTCACTATTGGCTTACTCAGTATCTTACACATGAGAACAAAACAAAACCTTTTGCTGAATGAATGAATGAACAATCTGGAGACACAAAAGGAAGATATTTAACTCCATACTTAAAACACAAAGCTTGGCAGAAAATAGACAATCCTTGCTCAATGCTGTAGCTGTCATTTTCTCATTGCTGGGGCAAAATACCTGACCAAAAGCACTTTAGGGAAGGAAAAAGTTCATTTGAGTTTCCAGTTACAGAGGGTAGAGTCCATCACGGTGGGGGAAATCAAGGCAGGAGTAGGCAGCTAGCTTCACATTGTCATATCAGCAAGGGGGAAATAGAAAAAGAGCAAATAAGAAATGAGCTTGAACTATAAAAACTCTGAACTAGTCCCACACATGAGTCTATGGGGGACATTTTACATACAAACCACCACAAGTGCTTAAATGTAGTACCACTTTTCAACTCTTATTTAAGTCACTCTTGCAGGCTTTCTTACAATCTTAGAGATTAAGATTGCACAGGAGTTTATGTGTTTGTAGACAGACTACAAAATATTGAGGTAAGCATATTACACCAAAGGCTACCAGCCCATGATTTATGGCATATTTCATGTAGATTTCTTTTATGCATCCCTTTCCTCAATGAAGAATCAAACATCCCAACTGGACAAGTGATATTCCGAAAATCTAAATTCCTGCCTTTCAATTATAAAGACATGCTGAAAAAGAAAGTTGTGTGGCTTTGTTTTCCATCTCCAAAGAACTATTTTTGATCACTGCCCCAAACACAAGTTTCTGGTAGGTTCTACATGCTTTGAACTCGAAAACAACTATGTTAGTGAATAATTAAAGGGTGTTAAAACTGAGCTTGTGTGGAATCAGAAAAATTGGTGCAATTGGAATGGATATATAGGTCATACCACTTGATTTGATGATTTTTTTTTGAGGTAGGGTCTTGCTCTAGCCCATGCTGACCTGGAATTCACTAAGTAGTCTCAGATTGGCCTTGAACTCATGGCGATCCTACCTCTGACTTCCCAGTGCTGGGATCAAAGGTGTGTGCCACCACTTCTGGTTCTATTTGGTAATATTTTCTACTGCAAATTATACCTGTTTTTCTTTTTGGTTTGTATTGGGGATTGAGCTTTGGGCTGCATACATGCTAGGCAAGCATCCTTCAATGAACTATATCTCAGCTTTAAAAAATTTTTAAATTAATTCATTTATTTGCAGAGAGAGAGAGAGAGAGAGAGAGAGAGAGAGAGAGAGAGAGAGAGAGAGAATGAGAATGGGCACACAAGGGCCTCCTGCCACTGAAAAGGAACTCCAGATGCATGCACCATTTTGTGTATCTAGCCTTATGTGGGTACTGGGGAATCTAGCCCAGGTCATTAGGCTTTGCAGGCAAGTGCCTTAGCTGCTGAGCAATCTTTCAAGTCTAAGAAAAGTTTTAAAAATATTAGTATTTATTCATTTGCAAGCAGAAAGAGACAGAAAATAGGCATGCCAGGGCCTCTAGTCACTGCCAACAAAATCCAGATGAAAGTGCTACTTTGTACATCTGGCTTTATATTGGTACTGGGGAATTGAACCTAGGTCTTTGGACACTGCAGGCAAGTGCCTTAACCTCTGAGCCATCTCTCCAGCCCCAAGAAAAATTTATATATTGACATGATAGCTCATTAAGTTGGCCAAGGTAGTCCAGAATTTACTTTGTAGCCAAGGCAGCCCTGGAACATGTCATTCTCTTGCTCTAGCTACTAAGTAGCTGGGATGACAGGCCTGAGTCACCAGGCTGAGCTGCAGATAATTCTATAGCTGAAAATGAGGCATCTCAAATGGGTTGAGAAGGCATGACTTGGGAAAACCACCTTTGTCTTATGGGAGATCAGACAGACTCATCTGAGACAAAAGGATGATCTCATTAGCACTAACACAATGGTTCCCTTCTCATAGATTTGTGGGTTGGATTATGCATTTCATAAGCAGCTTCATTTGTGCACACAAGCACTTCTCTGATCCATGCTGAGTGGACTAGAGCTCAGAGCTCAGGAAGCTACCAAGGAATTCTGCTGGGAAAACATCTTGGGTCAGAAGTATTTAGGAAGTTCTGAGCTCCAAAGGATTACAGTTATTCCCCATATATGTCCAGAAATACCCACATAGAGTGTGACCAGTTACATTATAAAGAGTAATATTTCAAACTATTTAGTTCTGTCAACATTTCCTATTTCTATAATTTTTTTTACAAAGAAATAAAGTGGTACATTCAATTAAATTGTTTTATATGCCTCCTTCAAGTCCTATTTTCTTTTTATTCTTTATGAAGGCAATGAACATTTGGAATTCTGTGCATTCCATGTATGACGGTTTATGTAGTGTTACATGCTTTAATACTTATTGCAGCTGGGCATGGTGGCACATGCCTTTAGTCCCAACACTTGAGTGGCTGAGGTAGGAGAACTGCCATGAACTTGAAGCCAGCCTGGGGCTACCGAGTGAGTTCCAGGTCAATCTGGGCTAGGAAAAATATCCATGGGAAAAAACTTATTGCAACTTGAATATATTGTACAATACTTCTATAATTATATTTTAGGTATGTTGATACACGGAGGATGAGTTCATCTTAATTGCATATTTGACTCATTTAAATCTATCATATTTTATTGAACTATTTTACTACTATTGAAAGTTTGCATTGAGTTCCTTGGTTATATTAAGCAATGTGGTAATGAGCATTATTACTATTTAGTTAGGATATCAAATAGTAATTAATTAAGTAATTAAATTTTATTCTTTAGTTAGCATATAGAGATTTAGTATCATTCACTCTGTCATTTCAAATACAATTTGCTTTAGTGATTCTCAAAAATAATGAGTTTGCAGCTGCTCAGGGATTGGACATGAGGCCTGCTCAGTGGGGAGAGAATTCACACCGGCTCTGGGAACCAAGCCAGATTTCCTAGAACAGGAAATCAATAGGCTCCAGAGAGAACCTGCGCTGCTCTTTAACTAAAAATGGTGGACATACATATCAATATATCTCTCTAATAACGAGGCTTATCCCTTTTTATTCAAACTGTTCTCACTTTTGGTTGGACAATCTGTTCCATTTTACAGATGGAGAACAATACTGGGCAGAACAAGGATACATCAATACATCATGAAGACAGAGCCAACTGTCTATCTTGAGGTGGGTCACCTCCACCTCATCTGCCTGATCCCAGAAGACATTATAGGGGAAGCAGTGATATGAATACTGCTCTCACAGCTAGACTGAAAACCAGTTCCAGGGAAACGGTGACAGACACTGTGGTCCCTCAATCTCATCAAAACAGATCCAGAGGCTACAGAAGAAAGCAGCACTAGATCAGATCCCTATCTTGCCCATCAAGGCTCAGGGTACATTGCAGAAGAGGGGGTAGAAAGATTGTAAGAGCCTCAGGGTGGATGGAAATAACTTGAGGCAGCATGCCCCTCCCCCAGAGACGGACTGAGGCATCTTGGTCCCCACCGTGAATACCAATAACCCCACTGAAGAAGACCCTCAGCAGAGTTGGGGAGGGGAGAGGGGGTTTATGTGCACAACCTTTTAATTAAAAAATCAATAATTTAAAAAAACGGGCTTGATTATGATATTTTAAACATATTTATCACTGTACTTTGCTCATCTCTGCTGTTACCCTCCTTCCCCCTCCTCCCTCCTGCTGGTTCTCACCTCCCCTCCCACTTTCATATATATATATATATATATATATATATATATATATATATATTTACATACTGAAATCTAGATTCCACCTAAAAGAGAAAATATGCGGTCCTCATCTTTCTCACTCCTATCCCTCATTTTCCTCTTTCTCTTCCTTTAATCTTCTTCTTCCCCTCACACAGTCCACTTTCTATTTCCTTTTTATATGTATTTAAATCTAGATTCCACATATGAGAGAAAAAGATGATATTTGTTTTTCTGAGTCTGGCGTATTTCACTTAGCGTGGTCATCTTCAATTTCATCCATTTCCCTGTAAATGACATCATTTCACTCTCCTTTATGGCTGCGCCAAACCCCACTGGACTTTCCTTATCCATCCTTCTGTTATCAGACATCTAGGCCACTCCACGTCTCAGTGACTGTGGGAAGGGGCACAGAAAACATGGCTGCACTTTTAAACCTCCCCCTTTTTTTTTTAATTCATTTCTTTTATTTTATTTTTTTTTTAATAATTTATTGTCCATAATGAGTTACAACATTTAGTGGGCAAACAATGAGTTGTTATCCCCAATTCCCCGCTGCCCTCCCCTCCCCCCTCCACTGGATAACCTCCTCCTAAACCTCCCTTTTTAATCAGATGACTTCTTGCTTTTGGACTGCTTGGTGCCATGATCTTGTCACCCAGCAGAGCTCAGATCCAGTGACACTCGGATACCATGTCCCCTATCCCTTCCCATCTTATCGGGAGGGAGGCTTCCAGAGCCAGCTTCTAGGAAGGCGAAGTAGCATCCACTTTAGAACTTCCAGCAGAGTCCATGGATGCCCTCCCTGCAAGCTCATGGAAAGCCTTGGCAGTGAACCCTTTCCAGCCCAGATCAACCCTGCTCCGTATGCTCCACCCAGTGGGGAAGTCCCCACAGCCCTTCAGCACGCCTGCTCCTCAGCCTTGGGTGTGCTTCAGTCCATGCAGGACAGAGATTATTTATCTAGGACTTGGCACCACCTCTTCCCCTCTCCTCCTGCCTGTCTATTTCCTTCCCCCCTCTCTCCTCTCCTCTCTTCTCTCTCTCTCTCTCTCTCTCTCTCTCTCTCTCTCTCTCTCTCTCTCTCTCTCTCTCCTGGCTTGAGGTAGAAATTGGAGTTTTACACAAAATTCTCTATTGGCTATTAATTTGTTAAGACTTTCTATGGACTCATACATCAATTTAATCACATATGTTTTTGGAAGTTTCTGCTCCATTTAAGTTTTTGATAAAAACAGCCTGGATTGACCGTTGTACCTTTTCTAATATCCTAATCCATTAGCTTGTATATTTTCTGAAAATCTAGTTTCATAATATTTATAGATGACTTATGCCTTAAAATATTTAAGATCATATTTTAAAGCTTGTCAAATACTTTTATCAAAGGTATTTTTTTAAAACTTTCTAACTTAAGTACACGTGTAATAAGATATGTAAGATTTTATTTATTTTATTTGTGTGTAGGGGGGTGCTGAGGATTGAAACCAAGTCTCTCGTGTCAGACAAGTACTCACCGAGCTATACCCCTACTCCCCTACTCCTAGTTTATAAATTTTGGATGCTTGCTTTGTGACTCAGTACATGAGCAACTTTGATAAATGTTCAGATCCCTTGAGCATTATTTTATTTTTATTTTATTTTTTTCCTATGTTTTTGTCAGATCAAGCGTATTATTTCTGGCATTCAAATCTTTTCTATTGTTGTGAATATTTTGTCTGCTTGATCTACAAATTTCTGAAAGAAATATGTTGAAGTATCACTCTAAGAATGTGCATTTGTCATTTTTTTGTAATCTGTCTGTCATTTTTTTGCTTGAAATATTTTGAAGCCAAGATTCTGGTTATAATAGGTTCGTTATTGTTGTATCTTTTTGAAGGATTGTTCCTTTTATTATCACACATAATTCTACTCCTTATCACGATTAATGTGTTTGAGCTTAATTCTACTTTGTCTCATCAGTTTTCTTCTGACGAGTCTGCTTCTTGAGTCATATTGGGCTTCATGATTCATGGAGATTTCTTTGAGTACTGGGAATGCAGCTCGGTGGTAGAGCACTTGCTTCAGCTTGGTCCCAACTCTACAAAAACATTTTTTTTAAGGAGATGAGAAGCCTCTCAAGGATTTTGAGCAAAAGAATAACATGATCAGACACATGCCAAAGGGGTCACCATGGTCACGAGACGATGGCAACTTGGTCTTTCTACAGTGATGATCTAGTACATGATACAGTGTCCCTAATAAGAATGACAAGTTTGACAGTACATAGTATATTTTCCAAATCTAGTAAAAATATTAAAACATCCTCAAGAAACTGAAAGTTTGAGGTTTCAATATCTAGAGAAAGAAAGAGTTTAGAGAATAAAATTCAACCCCAGGTGTCTCCCCTCCGGCGGGTGAGCAATTCTAAAAGGCAAAGAGAGGGGAGAAGCTGGACGGAGCTTCAGGGGGCAAGGCCTATAGGCTAGTGAGCCAGAGGTCCATGGTGTAGAAGCAAATCTAGTAACAATAGAACATTAGGTGCAAGGGAGGCTCCTGGTAAGATTTAGGCAATCTGAGATTAGAAGCAGTTGAGGCCTGTCTTTTTGACTTAAGCAAAAAGACATCTTCTCAAGAGAAGATGACCCCAAACTACAAATTTCTTTTACAAATAATGCAGAAAATGAGACGATATAACATGACACAAAGAGAAAAATGGATACTAAAAATAATTATATGGTGGGCTGGAGAGATGGCTCAGTGGATAAGGCACTTGCCTCTAGTGCCTAAGACCCCGGGTTCAATTCCCAAGGACCCACATAAGCCAGACCTACAAGGTGGTGGCCCTGGTGTGTTCTCTCTCTCTCTCTCTGCTAGAAAATAAATAAAATATTTAAAAAAATAATTATATGGGAGGTATAAATAATGAGGTTAGCAAGCACAAGTTTAAAAATGACTGTTTTATGCCCAAGGAATTAAAAGTCAGAATGCAAAATTGAAAACTATACAAAAGTATCAAATGAAACTTCTCCAAAAAAAAACCCCAACAAAAATTAGGTTTGATATCAGATTTGACATAGTATAAGAAAAAAAAATTTCTGAAGTAGAAGATAATTTAAGAAAAAAAAAACACCAAAGAAGCATAGCTTGAAAAGAAGAAAGTGGAAAAGACATAAAGGGCCTTACACATTCCAGGCAAGCAATACTCCAAGCTCCATCCTTAACGCCAAGCTTGATTTCCACCCTCCCAAGACCATCATTTATACTTTGTGTGATAAACTTTTAAAATTTATTTATTTATTCTCATCAGTGCATTTAATCCAAGTCACCCACAGCCACCCACTACAACAGATGCAGTGAAAGAAACAAATCTAAGGCATAGCAATGGAGCTCCCAAGGGGGGAAATCTACAAAAGTGACTGGCGCCACAATGCCTGGGGGAGGCAATCAACAGCTGACAATTTGGCCAAGAAATCCACTCAGTGAAGGGGAGTCCATGACTGGAACTGGGATTTCAGGGTAAATTACAAAGGACACCAAAGAGAAACTCACTTTATAAGTGATTTACAAAAGGCTACCAACAATAGAATCTAGCCAGCTCAGGAAAGTGTATCTCAGTTAACCTATACTGATCTCACTCTCCGATGGAGATTCTGTTTGTATTTTTCAGAAGGCGCCGAGAGAGCTGTGGCTCTTCCAACTCTACCATTGAGCCACTGTCTTCCTGGCAAGAGATGCGCCACCCCAGACCTACTGTGGAGGATCCACATGGAACCCGCAGGCAGTGATGGGATAAGCAAGAGACCTATAACCACAGCCAATCGATCAACCCAGGATGAACCAGCAAAACAGACACCAACGATTTTAAACACAACCTCAAGCAGAAGCACAGAGGCCCCTAAGGCCTCAACTACAAAGCAGCTTTAACTCTCACCCACCATGACTCAGAGAACTGAGCAGAATAGGGGGTGGAAAGATTGTAAGAGACATGGTGGGGGAGAATATCCAGAGACGTTGCCCCCTCAGGAACAACATGCAAAGTGGGGTGGAAGATAGATAGAGAGAGAGAGAGAGAGAGAGAGAGAGAGAGAGAGAGAGAGAGAGAGAGAGAGAACTTTCAATCTTTGGCACTTTAAGTTCACAGAGCAAAACTGGGTATCATTACTTTGTATTATCATCATCAGCAGCAGCATTTGGTCCTTTGAGATGAAGTCTCACTTAGTCCAGGCTGGCCTGGAGTTCACTGGATAAGCCCAGGCATTCTCAAACTTGTGGTGATCCTCCTGCCTCCACCTCCCAGCTGCAGGGGTGATAGGCGTGTCCACCTCAGCCAGCTTCCTCTGATACTGCTACTTGGTGCAGAGCAGCTCTTCTCACACTACTGCAATAACAACACTGCTCCTCCAGTGCATACTGTGAGCAGACAGGGTGGTGACAGTGTGCCTTACGTCACTTCCTGTCATCCTTACAGCGCTCTCAAGCTCCAGGGCTGAGCCTCAGGAAGATAATGGAACCCACAAACAACACACAGCTCAGAGAACTTGTGTCCTCATTCAAATCTTGCGCACTTGAACTTCTGCATCCTGGGATGGGAAATTCATCATTTATCATTGTCTGATAGTTGTTTTTTGTGAAGACATTAGTGAAAGACTGAACAGGATTGTGTTGAGTTCAGCACATGTGTGGACCGGTGTGATTTTTCTCCTTTATGATGTCCTTGTTAGCACGTAAAGCCTGTTGGCATTTTAAAATTAAGTTTCTTAAGATGACTACAGGTGGTACCTCCAGCTATTCCTTGTGTGACTCGGCTGTTCAGCCTCAGGTATCTCTCTGGTTTCTCTCTTTGTTAAACTCTATTTCTGTCAATCAATGTCTCTCTTAAACCTCGATAAAGCCCCAAGGCTGAGTACAAGAACCAGTACAGGCTGCAAAAAAATGGTCAGCGGCTTTTCCCACACGCTTATTTCTATTGACATAACCTGAAATTCCATTAGGTTTCTGGAAACTTAGCACTTGTTGGTTTATTTCATATTTGTTGTCAAGTAAAACTCAAGAGTGTTTTTCCATATAAATTATAAGCATTATAAAATTTGTGAATTTGAAAAGAACTTTGATACCATTGTGCTTTGCTCAAAATAGTACGCATGGTCTATTTGATCCACACTTAAAGAAAGATGTTCACAGAATAAATTTTAATTGGAGCATACTCTGACTTCCTTCTAGAAATCCCTCTGAAACTAAAAAAAAAAGACAGGATAAGCCATCTGCCTGCAAATAGCAGAGGCAAATCTCTGAAAGACAGAGCTTTATTCCCTTAGACACTCCATGGTTCAACTTTAGCCAAGGAACCAGGCAACACAATTTTTCTTATACAGGCTGCTCTAGAAGTCACTGTCAGGTGTGTACACAGAGTCTGTCCCTAGGACAAACACAGAGCTGGCATCGAGGAAGAGTTGTTAAGGGAAATACTCATGCCGGGAAAGCAGAAGGTGTCCTGCCTTGGAGCTGGAGTCACCCATTTGTTTCAGTTCAGAAATTCACCAGTCACAAATCAAGGGCAGACTATTGCAGTAGGCGCTTCCATGGCTGCTAAAGATGGGGTGCCTTCTGCCAGCAAGAAGGGAAGAAATGTAGAAATTGTAAGTTTATATTACCATTGGAAACAAGAACACAGAAATTCATTACTTAAAGCCATGGTAGCTAGCAAATTTATCCTGGCTGGCTGGAAGTTACGCTGTGAGTCAGGATACACTTTTCGAAGACTTGGATTCCATTACCTTCAGTCTGTAGACAGTGGGACTTCGTAAAGAGAGACTCAGAGTGTCAGCTTTTGAAGCTGCCATTTTTACTTTAAGTAGTGATTGGTCACTGGCCTCCATGTATAGCTCCTTTTATATGAAAGACACAAGCCCAGGGCAGGTCTTCCCACTCAGGCCTAGGGCTCATCTAGACTTGATGAGGGAGGTCTCTAACAATCTGGTTGCTTCTAGAAATCTCCGTTCACTTGAAACCTGCAGGCTTCATTTCTGTGGAATTAGTGTTTCCAAACCAAAATTTAAAAATAAATGTAGATCTCAAATGTTCCGTGAACCTAAAGGTACTATAAAATGTAGCATTTATTATAATAAACGAGTGACTCTAAAAAGAAAAGATAGGATTCCTGCCTGTAATCGGGGAGAGGAGACACCTTTAGATACAGGTGGAGTACATTCATGGGATCAGGCATCTTTCAACAGCCCACTTTTCTTTCTGTTCCCCCAGAGGCTGGCTTTTCCTGATTCTCAGTTACTCCCTGGAAGGATCTCTGCTGAGAACATTCGCTCAGCAGCTCAGGCAACTATTCAGGGACCAGTCACTGAGCCCAGCTAGTGATAATGCATTTATGGGCCAGGGAGCAGACACAAGGGTCCTAGATGCTGTAGTGAACGGGTGTTTTATTTGTATAGCCGTTTTCTTCTCCTGGTTGCAGAACTTTCTGGGGGAGGTCAGAGGACTCTGCCCCTTCATGTCCCACCTAGATAGAAGGTGGACACATGACAGAGGCCTAGTCAACCAGGGAGCTATAGCAACTGGATTAAGCCAGCCAGTGACCCAAACCTGGCTAACCAGGGTTCTATGCTGGACTTTTCTGAGAGCTGAGAGGCTGGGAGCACAGGCAGGGCAGGAGAAGCCAGGCTGCAAGTACCATCCTGGTGGCAAGTAAAACACTCCAAGAAGTCAGGAAAGAGCCCCGAAGAGAAGATCTGTTTCTGCTGAAGCCCCGTGTGCCCCTAGGCTTCATGGCTCTGCCTACCTTTGATACCTCCTGTCACAGGCTAGTCACAACAGGATTTTGTCAACACGATTCTAAGTAAAATCTACACTGCCATTTACAATGTGATATCCTGACTAACAGCATACAATCTTTATTGTACTTCTAAGTATTACATAGTTCTATATTATATATAATGGAGTTTATTTTAAAGCAAAAATCATGTCCCATTTTTTTGCTATGAGTAAATAATTACACTTTCAACTCTCATCTTCCTTCTTTCCAGACCCAGTCATATCTGAATTGATCCACAGAAAAATTACATTGAGTTTTCCCAACAATCTAATATGATATATATAGTCTGTCTGTGTGTGTGTGCATGTATGTTTTGGTTTGATTCAGGTGTCCCCCATAAATTTGTGTTCTGACTTCTCCATCCCCAGCTGATGGCAATTTTGGAATTGGAACCTGGTTGGAGGTGTGTTGTTGGGGATAGGCTTATGGGTGTTAGAGCCAGCTTCCCCTTGCCAGTGTTTGGCACTCTCCTACTGCTATTGTCCATCTGATGTTGGCAAGGAGGTGATGTCAATCCTCTGCTCAGGCCATCATTCTTCCTACCATCATGGAGATTCCCCTCAAGTCTATAAGCCAAAATAAACCCTTTCCTCTACAAGCTGCTTTTGGTAAGGTTCTTTGAACCAGCCACATTAAAGCTAACTACCATATATGCTAGTATTGTTTATTTATCACCTGTCTTTTATCATCTACTTACCGCATACAGGATACTGTTCCATATACTGATCTAAATTTTATTACAATTTAGACTTCACCTTCGGCAAGGGATATCCTCTTTCTCTGTATTCTATATGCAAAATAGATTTTATTAATGTTCCTACTTATGAAGACATTTCAAGAATCAATGAGCCAAGTTAGGGGATTTTTATCGAGCCATTGATGCTGAGTAAATATATACCTGTTGGAAGCAGGCTTATTCGAGGTCTCCACACACCATAGTCTTAATTCTAGCGAACTCCAGTGTGTCTTCAGCTTCTAAATTTGGATGACTACACAGATTTTGAAATTTACTATCCAGTGCTCTGTTCACAAAAATAGAGACACGGCAATCTGAAGCCTTGCTCATAATTGATCTTCGTGATTTCATGACGCATCATAGTAAGTCATGTCTGAAGCAAATGTTCTAATTTTAGGTGCTGCTGCTTTTCTATCAAAACCACTTTAATGCAGAATCACTTCTAGAACTTACTGGAAGAGATATATTCCAAATGAAGGAAGTAATTTGCATGTTTTTTCCTCTAACTGACTGTGGCTTCTAAAAACAAATACTCATCTATAATGCATGGAGTTTATTTTAAAGCAAAAATTATGTCACATTTTTGCCATGAGTAAATAATTACACTTCCCACTCTCATCTCCCTTCTCTCCAGACCCAGTCATATCTGAATTGATCCACAGAAAAATTACATTGAATTTTTCCAACAATCTAATTAAATAAAATAATGCATTCATATTATAAATGAGCTACACGTGCAAACTACTGCAATAAGTTGACCAGTTAAGAATGATTTATTTTAAAAAGTCAATAGTCTTTAATTGAGCAATCAAACTGAACTTTGTATGTATTTCCTAAGACGAGCTCAAAATACTGAGAAAGACACAGCTTGTCCCATGAGAACCATGTTGATATTTAATGGGTGAATGTAGTCAGAAGCCTGGCTGGGCCGCAGATGTACTAAGTAGACATTTAGCCATGTGAAGATAGTAGACAGCCATAGTAAATAGGCACTAGAATCTGAACATTTGCAGGAATAGACAAACCCCATGCAGAGCTGGGCCAATTCAAACTCAGTTTAGGTCTGCTAATGTTTTCTCTGTACAATACAACCCACTAGTCACATTCAAAATAAAGACATTCAATGAGTGCATTGTTTTGTGTAGCGCCAAATATCTGGTTATGTGTCTATTTTAAAATTAATAAAACCCGAATTAAGCACAACCTGAAAATTATCTTGTCTTTTGCTATTTAAACTAAGAGTTTGCATTGGATGAACACTAAAATCAGCTGAGAAACTTTAAGTAAAATACCCAGGCCTGGATCCACCTCAGGACAGCTTGACTTGTGTGGCCAGGGATAGGACCAGCACCAGAGCTCTCATACACAGCGAAGTGTGAGGATGACAGCTGGACACTGGCTGACCTCCAAGTGTTGTGTATGACAACAGACAATGAAAAGTGTGATCGGAGATGCATAGCTGGGCACATTTCCTTCTTTACCAGAACTCCTGTGACCTTGTCACACTCCTCTTGGATGTTGTCAAGGACTGTAAGGATCAGGATGCTCAGTGTATGAGTGATTGAACACTCCACAGCCTTCAAGGGATCGGGCAGGTACCAGGCTGGGCACACGGCAAGAGGAGCTGGTGAGATGATGGCCAGGGAGGAAAGGCCAATCAAAAGGGGGTATCCTCTGCTTAGTTTTGCACAGCTATCAGGTACAAGCATAGATCAGGGCTCTCAGTCCTTCTGATTCTTCAAAGAATGAAAGTGGCTGTTTAAAGTGTGAATTTTATTTTTTACTTATATGAGCCAAACAAAATATATCTGTAGGGCTGGAGAGATGGCTCAGGGGTTAAGGTGCTTGCTTTCAAAGCCCAAGGACCTGGGTTCAGTTGCCTAGTACCCACTTAAAGCCAGATGCATAATTTGGAGCTCGTTTGTAGTGGCTAGAGGCCCTGGCGTGCCCATTCTCTATCTGCCTCTCTCTCTCTCTCTCTCTCTCTCTCTCTCTCTCTCTCTCTCTGAAATAGATAAATAATTTTTTTAAAAAAATCTATGTATATGTTAGCAATTTTCCATTTGGGAAAGTTAATTCTCTTTTCCTATATAAACTTGCCTTACATCATATGGCTATGGAAGGTTACATGACTGGCACTTGTTTCAGATTATCTTTAATGAAATAATACAGTATTCCCTTGGCTGCTCTGCCAAGGACTTCTTCCTAAGTAGATCAAGGATTTCTCATTATGATACCAGCATATAATGAATCTATTACTTTTCCACTATCATGCAATTACAACATGTTCATCTTTTCTTATATTAGTGGCATTATTTTATCTTCTTCTGTTCATATCTCCTCTTCCTGATCCACAATAAATGTGATGTGTGATACTAAAAATGTCCTCCTTCACCTCCCAGTACTTACTGTTGTCATCAATCAATTTTTATCTTTGTGTGTGAGTGTGTCTGTATGATGTACGTGTGTGTGAGGTGTGCTTGTGCCTCATTGTGTGAGTGTGTGTGGACAACCTCAGGTGTATCTTCATCCTCCATCTTGTTTTGAGGCATGTCCTCTCGTTTAGGACTGCATACACAGGTTACCTGGCCCATGGACTTTTGGGAATTCTACCATCTTAGTCTAGGCTTGCTTGGATGACTCAGGTCATTGTACTTGAACATCGAGCACTTGATCCTCTGAGCCATGTCCTCAGCCTTTAAGGTTTTTTTTTCCTTTTTGGACATAAAAAAGTTAACTCTGTCTATTTGAATCCAGTAAAATTTAGAGTTTCATCGAAATCGCACCATGCTGTATGGTATTAGATATCATAGTATCTCTTGGCTTCATTATTGCCAATCCATATGCCTGTGAATGAATGAAAATTGACTCTTTTCTTTCCTTAGAAAAGAATCTTGTATAACACTAATGTTTCTAGGAAAGGGTGTGAAGTATGTTCAATCCCTCTGCAGCAATTACCCTCCTATTGCTGGGACAAAACATCTGGCCAAAAGCAACTTATGGACGGAAAGGGTCTCTCTTGCTTACAGTTTTGAGGTGAAAGTTCATTATGGTGGGGAAAGCATGACAAGAGGGGACAGCCTGGGATCACATCTCCACAGCAACAGGGAAGTCAAGTGAGCTCACTGAGTGCAGGGGGGTGGGCTTGTGTTACACCCAAGGCCCACCCCCAGAGACACCCCTCCTGCAGCAGGGATCCACCAGCTGAGGATAGTGTGTAAGGCTTAATCACAAACCATATGATGCCTTTTTTTTTCCAGGGAGGGTATATTCAAACCACCATGCCTTCCACATTAGCACTCTGAATGTTTTATTTCCTGTTATAGATCTACAAACAGAGTCCATGGGCTTATAAGTGGACTTTCTGAGAATCTTCACCACCATTATAGCCACATTGGAAAAAAAATATGTACAGTTGCTAGGCATAGTGGCACATGCTTTTAATCCCAGTACCCCAGAGGCTGAGGTAGGAGAATTGCTGGGAGTTTGAGGATAGCCTATACTAGAGTGAGACCCTGCTTCAAAAAGGAGGAGGAGGAGGAAGAGGAAGGAGACAAAGAGGAGGAGGAGAAAATAGATGCACAAATGCTTTGGTCCATGAATTATTGGCAACAATACTGTTCAAAGATTATTTTTTTTCTAAATAGCATTTACTGGATCCCAACAATGGAGGTATGGGGGAGACTGAAAAAAGGTCACAACAGGAACCATAGCTGAAGGTAAGATCTATATGTGACAGACAGCTTCCCCAAGAAATTCTCCCAAAAATGCTTTCAACAGAGCTGCATGTAAAATTAGGTTTTCTGAATTAGGGCACTGTTGATCTAGAAGACCTCCTTGTATGGATACAGACTTAAATAAGCCCATTAGACAACAGCCAAATGTCCAGGGTAGAGGATCTTTGAGTGATATTGGAGGTGACGATGGTAAATCATATAACAATAAACATTAATTCATATGATTTGAAAAGTTGACTCTCAATGATACAGCATGAGAAACAAATGTGTCAACTTTTCCGGAGAACTCCAGCCTCAATGGAACTCCCCATGTCACAAAGACAAAGGATGAGCTAGTTGTTGGCAGAAGTGCACGTTCGTTAGAGACATTCACTCTCCATGAAACAGTCATCGAACTTACAGAGCTTGACAGTGGGATCACTTGTGCCTATGTGTACACATCTAGTTTCCTTTCCTGATTTCTCCTTTCTTTTCTTCTTTTTGATAACAAGCAATATATTCACCTTTTGGGAGAGAGTTACAGTCCCTAATAACCATTCCCTGAAGTTTTGCTTGAAGGCTTTATTTCAAAACATAACAACCTTTGCAGGAAATGAGTGACCAGGAAGTATGGGATACATCAATATTTTACATACTATATCTAATATATTTTTCATAGAATCACAGAGAGCTACACACAGGACCTGAGATATTGTCTGGATTAAATTCCTCATTCTACAGATGAAAAGACCAAGGCCCTTACTGACTAATACCTTTGATGGCAACCAGTAATTATTTCCTTGTATTTAATTGATTTCCTTTGCAAGTCTGTGTGTCGTATAAGAACATGTTTGCGATGTTTGTGCGGAGGCGCATGTGAGTGCAGAAGCCAGAGGTCAACCTTGGATGTTGCTTTCCACCGTATTCTTCAAGACAGGGCATCTCACTGCAGCTCACTGGTTTGGCTAAGTCCCCAGGATCCTTCTGTCTCCATCTTCTCAGAACTGGGATTAGAGGCACATGCCACTATGGCCCAGTTTTTATGTTGGTTTTGGAAATTCAAATGCAGATCTTCATGCTTGTGTGGTGAGCCAACTTTACTGAGTGAGCCATCACCTGGGCTCCAACAGCAGTATTTAAAAGTAGGTTTTCTGCTTCTAAGTCAGCCAAACAACCTACTTAAAAAATAGAAAAATTAAGCTTGTTATTCTTTTTTTTTATTGTCCATAATGAGTTACAATATTTAGTGGGCAAACAATGAGTTGTTATCCCCAATTCCCCGCTGTCCTCCCCTCCCCAATCCGCTGGATAACCTCCTCCATGGATCAGTCCTTGTGATAGGGGACCATGGATAGCCTAGTATTCAGCCAGGTTCTCCTGGCCTAAGCTTGTTATTCTTAAAACATTTAATCAAACATGTGTGCAATAGATTTAAGGGTACGAGTACCCTGTCTGTGTGGTGAAAGACCAGCCAGCATAGTAGCATATGGGTAAGGAAGCGAGGGTTTTGTTCATTTATTCAAATTCCCCACTGGTAATTTTGATAGCCATCATTTGACCTCTAACTCTTGCCACAGAAGGTGGAGTGGAACTGAAGAAATTTATTTCAGGCTCAAAATGATGGATTGATTATAATCATCTGACAGTAAGTCACGGTCACTGCCCCGGTTCTCTAGAATGCTGTGCTGTAATGACTGCCAGGAGCAGAGGCCTACATGGCAACATGATCCAGCTACTTCCCAGCTGGCTTGCTCTGGGAAGCATCCACTCTCTGATTCTTGATTCCCCTGTCTGAGCACCGGGTGTCTTGAAGGATTCCTTTGAGGATGAAATAAGATGACGCGCACACACACACACAGAGCCTGGACTGCTTGCTGCTCACAAGTTCTCATATCTCCTCCTGAAATTATCGTTTCACTGATGAGCAGAGGGGGTAGACAGACTGCCTGGTTCCTCTGAATTGGTTGGTTTCAAATATATCTCAGGCTATTTGGTCGACTAGACACCTATGAAAGAATCTATCCTTACTTTCCAGTTTGGTTTCATAGAAGCCATCTTTTTCTAGATCTCAGAAGTCCTGTTTATAGTCACTGCTGGTTTGTACCTTCCAAGGTCAACTGTCTATCTCTCTCATTGCCCACTCCAGCCCAGGGTCTGGTGAAATGTTTGTTCAGTAAATGGCATTCAACTTGTAGTCAGGTACGTGCTTGCTCAACATAGTCACACATAGGTGCGTTTGCAAATGTAAACTCTGTGCTGGGGCCTGCTTCACAGATATATATCATGCTGATAGGAGCATTTGCCATACGAGGGTTCAAAAATGTTTATTAAATAACTTAATGAAAGTATATGTATGTAATATTACTTTTTGCAGAAACCAAGTTATTAATAATTCATGCGTTTTAAAGTCACTATAACCAATGCATCTGATGAATGATTGAAAAATAAAAGGGCAATTAAAAACTTTGTTTTGGGACTGGGGAGTTGGCTCAGTGGGTAAAAGCAGTTACCAAGCAAGCATGAGAACTTGAGTTTGATCCCTACTGCCCATGAAAAAAACTAGGCTTGGCCTCACATGCAACACTCCCATCACTGAAATGGGCAGGGACAGGAGAGTTTCTGGGATTTCAAGATCAGCAAGTTTAACTGAAAGCTAATATGATCTTCAGTGATAGAAAAGTGCATCCAATGTGTTGCTTTGGTGTCTGCATGCATGCACATGGGGTGCACATCTGTAGACACATGTGCATACACCACACACTATGTATTACACATACAAAAATAGTTTAGATTTCCTTCATTCAGGTATTAAAGAATATATTCAAGTTTGTACCTTGTTTGCAAGTATTAGAAGGGAAAAATGAGATTTTCCAAAGCCTGGTTCTTAAAGACTTTCCTGAGACAACGCCAGGTGTCCTCAAGGTCACATCAAAAGGTAGTATACATGATTGTGATTTTTCCCATCAACCCCAAAGTAAATATTGTTTGGGGTTTTTCTGGTTTGCCTGTGTCTGCTGCTCAGCTGGACCTGTGCTGAGATAAGGGGCCTTGGTGAGGTCTCAGCTGCACCTTCAGCATCTGATAGCATCCTACTCCTATAGCTGCCCCATGTTTGAAGGAAGAAGACAGTATCTGCTTATCTGAATTTTTATTCAAATGTACTTAACAACTGGGCTGGAGGAATAGCTTGGTTGGCAAAGTGCTTGCCTTGCAGGCATGACTTCAGTTTGATAACCAGGACACAGGTGAGAGAGACAGGCGTGATGATATGTGCTTGTAATCCTAGAGCTAAGGAGGCGCAGTCAGGAGGAACCAGCCAGTCTGGACAAATTGCTCTGTTTTAGGCCAATGAAATACACTGTCACATAAAGGTGGACAGTGTACCTGAGGATGACACTCAAGATTATTCTCTCCCCTACTAAATGTAAGTACATACATGTGCCCATACCCACATATATGCACACACACAAAAAAATTTACCTAAGCATTTAAACATTTTAATGACTTCTCCAATTTCTTTCCTATGCCTTCTGGAGCCAAGGTTGTTATTATTTTTAGATACATCAGTATGTATTTGAAAATACAGGTGGCTGAAGTGATGGCTTAGAGGTTAAGGTGCTTGCCTGCAAAGTCTAATGACCTGGGTTCAATTCCCCCCACCCACATAATGCCAAGCACCCAAAGTAGCACATGTGTCTGGAGTTCATTTGCAGCGGCTACAGACCCTGGTGTGTGCATTGCTTTCTCTCTCTCTCTCTCTCTCTCTCTCTCTCTCTTTCTCTCTCTCTCTCTCTGCTTCTTTCCTTCTTTCCTGTCTCTCTCTGCTTGAAAATAAAATATTGAAATATTAAAAATGCATGGGGCAGCATTTGTCCTTTTATAGATGGGCCTACATCCAGCATGGAGTGACCAGAGCATCTCGTCGGTCAAGTGCACAGTGGAGAGGACTCCTTTCCAGTTCTTCCCTTGTTCAGTGCCAACTGGGCCCTCGGTCTTCTTGATATCCAATAATCAGCCCGATTACAGCTAGCCCTGGGAGACATGACAGAAGAGAGTCCTCATCTTGCATTAATTGCTCCTATTGAAACTATGCCACATCTCTCCAAGCTAGATGTTGCTTAGTATCCCTTTGATATGATAATGACATGCTTCTTAGCAGATGAATATGCAAATTAAAAGCAGTAATTTGGTGGCATGCACCTGCTGACACTGCATGGCTATGCTTATGTGCTCGGCTGTAACACTACAGCCGCACAAAAGCATCACAGAGGTAAAATTAAATTCTAATGTCGTATATATTAAACAGATGCTTCCACTTTTCTTTGTACATCTACTTTTACAGATTTCGCCATTGGAATCTCGGCTCTGTCTTCATGCAATTAGTGGACATTGATGCATCACACACAGGCGTACTCAGTGCCATTGAAGGGGCTCATTCTGAAGAGGTGGCTCACATACATGCACATTAGACGATGAACATTTCTTCCTCGGGACACAGAGGCTGATGACTTGACTCTCGAGGCACAAAGACTCCCAGTCACACGTGGAACACATCCCGAGGCTGAAAAGATGTGCCCTGAAGTCTCGAGATACTTCACACTGCCTGGAGAAGGACCCCACAGTGAGGGCAGGACACTCAGAATAAAACCAGTCTGAGCTTTAGGAAGTAGAACTGGAAGTTACTTAGGGGGGACCTGTCATCGCCTGGGCAATCTCAAAGTCTTTACCAGTGTGGCATGTATTGCAACCAATCAAAATTAAGCATTCTCTATGCAGGAGTTTTTGAGAGAGGGTTGTTTATTTTTTGTTCCACCCTTAAGCCCAGATAGCAGCGTACAGTTACATGGTTGAGGATATGATAATGGTTGTCTTCCCTAGGATTAACCTGTTTTATTGAAGCACGCATTTTAAATATGCATCACTATAGAGAGCTGTACCATACACTTAAGGATTATAAAGTAGATAAACTCCCATTTCAAGATTCCCCTATGGTTGAACATTTAGGGTTTTTTTTGAATTCTATGATTCTATATTGTCATGACTGTCTTATGTAACATTTTACCTTCCCATCAGTTATTTCTCTAGAATAATGTTTGATAAGTGAGATCAAATGATCAAATGATGAGGGCATTTTTTTTTAAAGATACAAGCAAAAAGGAATGCTTGGGGCTAGTGAGCTGCATCGTGCTCACCTGGTGTATGCAAGGTTCAGTTTCTAGACTGGAAAACAAAGTTCGGACATTATTCACCTCCTTTCCCAATACACAGCTTCTCAGAGCCTAGCAGGCAGCACTGCTGTGGTTCTTTAGTAGCAGAGAGCCTTCGGTCAGCTTCCTCATACAAGCAGGTTTGAAGTCTCTGTGTGACTTAAACACTGTATTTTTAATAGAAATTTTCTAGTAGCCACTCCAGTTTAACCGGAGATTCAACCAATCACTTTCTTTTATAGTCACTGTTGTGGTCAGCTTTCTAGTTGCTGCGCAGAAAGAACCCAAACAAAAGCAGCTTATGGAGAAATGGGTTTATTTGGCTTATGGACTCGAGGGGAGACTCCATCCTGGCAGGGAAAACGATGGCATGAGCAGAGGGCTGGACATCACCTCTGCCACAGCACTGCAAACAGCAGCAGGAAGGTGTGCCAAACTCTGGCAAGGGGGAACTGATTTATAACACCCATAAACCGGCCCCAACAACACAGCTCTAGTGAGGTTCTAATTCCCGAATTGCCATCAGCTGAGGATCGATCTATCAGAACACATTCATTTGTTAGTGGGGGACACCTGGATCAAACCATGACAGTCACTGGACATTTAAAAATATTTCCACAATTCCATTATTTATGAAGTTTTGCAGAACTAAACATGAACTATAAAACTATAAACTTTGAGAGTAAAATTTGGTTTTCTTTTTGATGCTAAGCCCAGGCTGTCTTTGAAACCGTGACTTTTAACCTCAGCCTCCTAAGTGCTGGGATGATGTGCAGGCACCACCATGCCCAATTTTGTTTGCTTCTTTTGAACAACAAGAACAACAACAAAAACCTTATTTATTTATGTATGTGATGAAAACCTGCTATTGTTTGCATGATACAAAACATGACCATAAAGATGGTGTGGAAGTTTTATGTAAAGATAGAGTGATTCGTTGCTACTTAATAGAATTACTTAGCAATCCAGGAGTAAACACTGCTGAGAAACAACTCTTAACCTTTCAGACCAGCACTGCAGCTAGTTTATATAAGACCAAGAGGTGAGAGACTCCCAGTTAATTCTAACTGTGTAAGGTCCATTATTGTGGAATTTCTAAAAGTAACTATCTGCTACATTTGCACTTAACTTCGTACCTTGAGGTTCATGTTTGCATGTTCTTGATTACTGACAGTCTTTGAAAATTAGTGTGTGCAGTGGAAGGAAGGTCAAGATTTGTGGCAATTTTCAAACACTGGATTTTCATCCTTATTGTTCAACAAATGACTAGTGTTTTTAAGGTCATTTCTAGATCTCTTAAAACTGAAGTTTTTGATATTTAACAGTCGCATTATCAGCACTACTTAACTTTTCAAAAGTGAAAATCGTGCGCAGTGGACCTCACGGGAATATGGACCACTCCCCCTCCCTTTTCTTTGGTGGTGCTGGGATAGAAGGCCTTAGGCCACTGGGCAGCGCTCTACCGATGAGTTACATCCCCAAACATCCTCATCAATTTTTTTTAAATATATATTTATTGTCCATAATGAGTTACATTATTTAGTGGGCAAACCATGCGTTGTTATCCCGAATTCCCCAATTCCCTCCCTCCCCATCCCTGATCAGTTGTATATCCTCCTCCGTGGGCTGTCTGTACCAACCTCTGTGAAGCACAGACTTGAATGTCCCAAGGCCTATGTGACTACTTTGAGACTCAACACTGAACTGAGTGAGACCAGGTTTCCTCACTTCTGACCGAACCTGATTCACTTCTGAGTTAATGGCAACTCCTACCAAGGGCTTTGGATGAAAAACTGAGGTCTTGCATCCTCCTTTGCATCTATCTACCCATGTCCTAGTCTGTCACAGCGCCAACTACCACTGTGATAAGAAAGCTCCAGCCAGTTCTCCTGGGTCCCTTCACAGAATTCTAAACTTCTATCTTCCCATGTCTGACCCTGACACTGGGCAGTTCAGCCAACACAGTATGTTGCTTAAATGAAACAGAGACCCCTGTCACTCTCTAACCTCTGTGGTAACTTCTCAGTGAGAGAGAGAGAGAGAGAGAGAGAGAGAGAGAGAGAGAGAGAGAGAGAGAGAGAGAGAGAGAGAGAGAGAGAGAGATTGGATATTCAAAGTGTTTGGGGTTCAGTTGAAATTATGCAGTCAGGAAAGCTTGTCAGAAAAGGGGACATGGGAGCATATTCATAAAAAGAAGGAGGAAGAAAACTGTGTTGGTATTTCACAAGGAGAATATTCCAGGAAAAGGGAAAAATTAGTGCAAAGGGCCAGAGGCCAGCGTGTGCCTGGAAAGTTGAAGAACAAGCAAGAAGCACAGCAGTAGGAAAACTCCGAAAGATAATAGGGCTTGATGTGCAGGACCTTGAACACTCATTTGGCTGGAGTCAGAATTAAACGTTGTTCTGAGTGAAGATTAAAGGCTGCGAGGGAGGCAGCGGGCGGATATCTGAAGGAAGAACAGTCTATCAAAAGTCCCAGCAAGTCCTCAAGGCAGGAGCGTGTTGGGGTGTTCCTGGAACAGGTATAAATGTGATGTTTAATTAATATCTGTCTTCCATCAACCCACAAGCTTTATGACCACATCTCTTATTTTCCACTGTGGACCTACTGAGGCATTTAGCATAGAGCATTTGCTCAAAGTTAGTTGAGAGAATGAATGCCCTAAATTTAAAACTAAAGCCTGGGCTGAAGAGATGGATTAACAGTTAATTGCCTGCAAAGCCTAATGATCTAGGTTCAATTCCCCAGGACCCACGTAAAGCCAGATGCTTAAAGCGGCATATACATCTTGAATTCATTTGCAGTGGTTAGAAGCTCTGGCATGCCCATTCTCTCTGTCTGTCTCTTTTCTCTTTATCTGTCTCTGCTTGCAAATAAATCAATAGAAATATATATTAAAAATGGAAGCTTTAAATACTGCTACCTGACTTCTCTAACTCATTTAGGCTAAACAGCAAGAACAAAGTGAACAAGGCATCCTGGATATAGCACTGAGCAGAGAAGTGCTTCTAACACTATTTGCCTTCTTCCTCTGCAGTGCTAGGGATGAAGCCCATGGCCTTGCAAGTGAGCATTCCACCTGTCCTGTAACTCTAGTCCTGCTAAGCATCCCTTTTTATTAATAGTTAACTAAAAAAATATTGAATTTAGTGTGCATGTGTATGGGTGCATGAGGGCCTCTTGCTGCTGCAAACACCAGATCTGGCACCATTTTGTTCATCTGCTTTGATGTGGGTGCTTGGAAGTGGAACCTGGGCTGGAAGGCTTTACAAGCGAGTACTTTTAAGCAGCTGAACCATTTCCCTGGCCCCAATGCTGCTACACATTTTCAACTGAGTCACTAAACCTTTCTTTTCTTTTTTTTAAAAACTCATCCTTTCTAAATCATAAAACTTAGGCAATAATTCTCATCTTACTATTTAAACTGCAGATTTATTATCAAGACCAAATTCATAAAGTTTAAAGCAATTTATGAATTCTCATTGCTCAGATACTAGTTAGTTATATTTATTATAGCTTATTAATATAGAACCAGTTTATAATATATAAAATGTATGACAGCTAGTCAGAAAGTGTGTTTCTGAGAAATTAGGTTGTAATTTTATTTCAGAATTGAATTACTTTGTAGAAAGTATGTGCTCAGTAAATTGTTTTTTAGTAGGTATCCACTAAAGTTTATCGACCTGATGGTAGAGACATTCTTACCATTAAAAGCATGTGATTTGTCCTGTTTCCTAGATTTTCAGTTCCTATTTTATTATTTGATTTTATTTATTTATTCATTGGGGAGGGTTGAGGCTGAGTAGCCCAGGCTGGCCTGGAACTCATGGCAATTTTCTACCCTCCACCTCTTGAGTGCTGAGACTCTGGGTGTAGACCAAGACATGCAGCTTAGTAGCGTTTTAAAATGACTACTTGGTGGTATCTTTCCATTTATTCAACCTAACAGTATTTCACTTTCAAATTTTTCTGACGTTATTTTGTTAATTGAATGCTTCACAGAATAAAGCAGGTCCCTGAAACCAGATAATCAACAATCACCCACCCCACCCCCACCACATGCACCAGGGATTATATATTGAAAATGCATTTCTATCTAATACCCCACATTTCCCCCTACATTTTGATATTTCTTACTGGAGTCAATATTTGCTGTCTATAAACTATATTTTCTTCCCTTTAGTCCAGAGATGAGCTTTTGAGTAAGAAAGAAAAGACTTAAAACCATCCCCAGGAGGAGAGCTACTGTTGCGGATCTATGTGGCCAGATCACTTTCCAGGGTATAATACTCTGTCACAGAATGAGCTCCCTAGGGTCTGCTCCTGCATTAAAGGCCTGAGTGGAAAACACTCAAGTGTCAAAAACAAGAACAAACAAACAAATGGATCTGAAAGGAAAGAGGAAGAGCTGAGGAGTCCTCCATATTCTGGTTAAAACCCATCTCTTGAATCTTCTGTTTAGGTTACCTAGTTGACAATTTTAAGAGCCACAAATTTTTCTCAAGGAGGAATTTCATTGAATGGATGCCCCAAGAGAACAGCCTCACTGACTGATTATCTCCATATCTGATCATCACAGTCCTCAGTACTAGGGTGAGCCCTGTGCTCATGGTGTTCTCTACATAAGAACCAAAGGAACAGCATCCTAAGTCTTCATAATTCTAAGACGCAGTGAAAGGAGTGGGGCCCAGTGGTAGAAAAAGCTCACAAAGGCCTAGTGGTTAACGTGAATGTATGAGCATAAAGGAAAATTTCAAGGCAATATAGCATTATCAAATGCCCCTCCATCACCGACAAGCCAGGGATGATCTATATATTGGGCATCTTTACAAAGGCTCCATCAGCATCAGCCTTGGTTCTGCTGTGGACTGAAGGCAAGTGACCCCTGGGCAGTTGAGCCTCTGCAGGTTCAATTCCCACACCTGAGTGGGAGGAGAGGCTGTGGTGAAGAAGAAAGGTCTCACAGGTCTCAGAGGAAGGAGGCTTACAGAGCATCATGGGCTTAAGAAAAACCTGCCCACTGGCCTGTTTCCATTTCTTCAGCTTTAACAGAAGCAAAGATATAAGAAATATTTCACCACTGTCTTCACTTTGATCTCCTCAAGATAAGAAAGAGCGAGAATGCAGAGGTACTCAGTCTTGGGGAGGGAACCCTACCATGCATCCCTTCCCCACACCCCACATGGCCTTCTGTGCCGTCTAGAGCTGAACAGGGCCACCAGGCTCTTTATAAGGGCCCATGGCAGGGAGACCTGGTCTTGTGATTTAAGAAAAGCAATTAAAAATTTAAATTTTTAAAATAAAAGGTAAACCCTTTACATAGGTAACACGTATGGCAAATGCACATATAGGAAACACGGTGCAATCTCCTCAGGCCATCTGAGGTAAGGGTCAGATGAGGATTAACTTCCCCCCACACAATAAATTACAGGTGCAATACTACCTCTTTCTTTCTCCACTAACCAATGGGCCACACGAAGGCAAGAACACTGTCCTGAACACGGAAACACACAGAGAGAAGAATCCTATGTCTGGAAATGTATCAAGGTCTAATACAAATAATCCAACCTTTGCTTTATATATGTAAATGTCATTTCTTATATGTCAACTATGGCCTGCCTTAATCTCTGCATGCGTATGTGTTCATGTGGCAGTCAGAGGTTGACATCACAGAGCTTCTGTGTGGGTTCTGGGGATATGAACTCAGGTTCTCACGCTCGCATGGCCAGCACTTTACCCTCGAGCCGTCTCCTCAGCCCCCACCTTACTTTCAAATTCTTGAATTTGCTAGAGATGATTAGTTATCAATGTGGTGAGGTGACTTCCCACCCTCGCTCTAACAGATGAATGTGGATCTCTTTACAAAACACCCATGTTCGCCTGGTAAATTCCTAGTTGCAGCAAAAACAAAACAAAACAAGAACCACAAATGAACAAAATGATTATAGTCTCATTTCAGACAAATATAAAAATCATAAAGGCCAATTGATTAGGAAATTGACACTTAGGGCACTATTGTTTAGTGATTCCCAGTTTACAAAGAAGATTTTAAAAACAGAAAACACTAAATACCACATCAATACCATCAAACATCCAGTAAACCCTCGCTTGGAGAACGTTCATTGGTTATTATTAACACCGAGTGATGGGGAGAGCTTAAACCCCAAATCCTTTCGGCTCTTTTTTCCTGAAAAGCTTAACCACTGAACTGACAGGAGCATGTTTGTCCAATACTCCCTCAATTTCTGTGCCTGGTCTGTTTCTCTCCCCTCCCCTCATCACCAGGACTTCTGAAATGTCACAGTCTTGTATTTCACTTGTTTGGGTTTCTGAGTCCATCAGATTTCCTTTTTCCTCCTTTAAAGGGGTGCAGTGACTGAGCCCACCCCAAGCTCACAGAACCGATTTTCCAGTGTGTGGCTTCCTGCTCCCCAGTTCTTCTGACTACTCTACCTGGGGTGTGACCTTCAGCTAAGAACTCCAGCCGTGTGCAACTTGTCTTTGGCAAATGAATTGTAAGTATGCCAGCTGCCAGATGTCTTCATTTTAAAACACCTTCAAAACTGCCTCTGGCACAGTTCCATAAGCAAGACATGCTAAGCTGTAGCTGTGGCTTCCATGCTGTGAGCAAAAGATGGGGGGAAGGGAGCGGCTGTGGGTAGAAGAAAAACATGCCCTCTTCACGTTGTGAAGGAGCGCATGGGACGAAGCTGAAAATGGACTCCACTCCCCTCGGCAGTAAAGATTTAAATGAAAAATCATCTGTGACCTTTATGTGTCCTGTCTGCACATAAACAGGCATCTGGAACAGTATGGTAATTTGAATTATCATAGCTTAAAATTAATTGACAAATGATAGTTGTCAACATTCCTGGGCACAATGTCATCGTTTGATCTCTGTGTCCATTTTAGAAAGACTTAATCATGCTAATCAATGTATCATATCATATTGGGTTTTTTTTTGTGGCAAGAATATGAGCAATCGATTCTTGGAGCGATTTTGAAAATACATTATTCCTGACTGTCCTCACCATGCATGCTTCGGTAGGTCACTGAAACTTATCTAGTTTCGTTGAATATCTGCTCTCTCTGGTCAGTATCCTCTTTTTCCCGCCTCTACCCCAAGCACTGGTAACCACCCTTTGACCTTCCTAGGCTTCTATGAGTGTGACTGTTTTTAGGATCCATACTATTATTTTATGAGTCCAAATATACAGATGCCACATTTCCATAAATACAGCAACTTCTGGCTTTCAGGTAAGCTTGGGAAAATTATTAAAAGATCAAGAATTTCTGTTTAATCCTTGGCAAAGCAAAATTTTCTTACCATCAAAACTAGAATTTTGAACTGAGGGAATGAAGGAGGGGCCTCCAGGTCACAGGGTCCCTCAATTCCTTTCCTGTTCAAAACCCCCCTCAAAACTGTTACTCAATTAAATCATTATTATGCTGATAGGATACAAATTTGGAGAAGAAGGTACTCTGCAAAGATTTAGAATAACTGGAATTTTGAAACTCTGTAAATGTGATTGTGGAAGCAATCACAGCCCAGATAATAGATACAAGTTAGTTCAGGCGATAGAAGTCTATTGGAATTAGTGAGAAAGTCATGATTCCGAATTAGAACCTGACAGACCTATGAAATAAACAGAGACATTAACAGGAGCTTGTGCCCAGGAAATGTCAGAATATGGCAATTTAAGCTCAAGCCAGGCTCATTTAGAGACTGTCTTTTCAGTAGGTCTCACAGTAGGAATGGACATGTCTGATTAAGGTACAAGATGGGATAAAACAATGAAGCAAGGGAACAAGACTTGAGGACTTTAGAAACCCTGGCTAAATAGTCTCTCTCTCTCTCTCTCTCTCTCTCTCTCTCTCTCTCTCTCTCTC
>PVHP010013009.1:0-41706 GCA_004024765.1 Zapus hudsonius
GCCAGGAAGACTGGGATGAGTACTAAGATATACAGGATACCTTGCCACAAGGACTAATACAGACAGCCCACAGAGGAGGATATACAACTGATCAGGGATGGGGAGGGGGGGAATTGGGGAATTCGGGATAACAACGCATGGTTTGCCCACTAAATAATGTAACTCATTATGGACAATAAATATATATTAAAAAAAAAGTAAGATAACACCTAGAAGATCTCAATAACCACCTGACTGAGCTTAATGAAGACATGATAAAATGCAAGAACGAATTTCAGGGAGCATTAAGAAAATCTGATCTTGATGTGAAACTGGAACTCAACAAAAAGATGGACTTGATGCATAAAAGTTCAACAAAAATGAAAAAATCAAAGAGACCTATTAAAAGCATATCTAGAACTCTTCACTACCAGTGTTAATAATCTGGAGGACAGAAACTTTGGCCTGGAAGACAAGACAGAAGAAATGGATCAGGATTCTAAGAACTTTGATAAATCCAAAAAATAATGTGAACAGAATTTGGGGTATAATGAGATACCCAAAAATGACTAAACATATGCATCATGGGCATAAAAGAAGGAAAAGAAAACCAGGTGAAAGGCACAAAAATATATTCAATAAAAATACTGAAGAAAAATTTCCTATTCTTGCAAAGGAGAGGCCTATCTGGATAGAAGAAGTTCACAGTACACCATATAAACAGGACCAAAAATTCTCCAACACACATCATAGTTAAAACTCCAGTCATTGAAAGCAAAGGTAGGGTGCTGGAGAGATGGCTTAGCGGTTAAGGCACTTGCCTCCAATGCCTAAGGCCCTAGGTTCAATTCCCCAAGTGCCACATAAGCCAGACCCACAAGGTGGTGGCCCTGGTGCTCGCTCTCTCTCTCTCTCTCTCTCTCTCTCTCTCTCTCTCTCTCTCTCTCTCTCTGCTTGAAAATGAATAAATAAAATATTTTAGAAAACTTTGTAAAAAAAAGCAAAGATAGGATAATAAAAGAAGCAAGGAGAAACTCATTACATATGAAGGCAACCCCTCAAAAATTACCAGATTGTCCAACAGAACCCATGAAAGTCAGAAGAGCTTGGAATGGAGTACTTCAAGGTCTAATAGTCTATGGCTTCCAACCAAAACCATTATTCCTAGTGAAACTGTCACTCATAACTGATAAAGAAACAAAAATGTTCCATGATAAAAGACAGCTCTACAACTAAGGAACACAAAGTCAAACCTACAGAGAATACTGCAGAAAATATTCCACACAGAACAGACAAGCAACCAACCTCAAGAGCACACTAGAAGATAAGCTTGTTAAACAAAATTAGAGTGGATTTAGTAATCTGTAAGGCATCAATCCTAATAAACCTTCCACCAAGGCAGGGATTAAATCAAACCTCACAGTAAAAACTTTGAATATTAATGGACTTACCTCTCCCATAAAAAGACAAAAGTTAACAGGGTAGATAAGTAAACCGTACCCTTCCATCTACAGCCTTCAAGAAACACACCTCACCTCTAAAGACAGATATTTCAGAATGAAAGAATGGAAAATGATTCTCCAGCAAAATCGAAATAAAAACACCGGAGTGGCTGCAATAATATCTGACAAAATAGTCTTTAAACCAAAAGCAATTAAAAAGAATAATGAAGGTCATTTTCTACTCATCAAGAAAATAATCCAATAAAAGTATATAACTATCATAAATATATATGTACCAAAGAGAGGTGCACCAGATTTCATAAAGCAAAATTTACTTAAAAATGAAACAGAAATACAGTCCAATTCCATCAGAGCAGGTGAATTTATTCATCCCTAACATCACTAGACAGAACATTCAAATAGAAAATCAGTAGGCATATAATTGATCTTCACAATACCATTTATCAACTAGACTTAACAGACATCTACAGAACATTCCATCCCAATTTACAGAATACACATTCTTCTCCGAAGTCTATGGAACTGTCACCAATATCTACCAAATATTAGGACTTAAAATATGTCTCCATAAATTCAATAAAATTAACATAACTGCTTGCATCATATTGGACCACAATGCATTATAGCTAGAAATTAGTAAGAGAAACAACAGAAATGACACAAACTCTTCGAGACTAAACAATATGCTGTAAAACAATGAATGGGTCCTTCAAGAAATCAAAGAGGAAATTGTAAAATTTCTTCAAATAGGGCTGGAGAGATTGCTCAGTGGTTAAGGCACTTGCCTCCAGTGTCTAAGGCCCCTGGTTCAATTCCCCAGGACCCACATAAGCCAGACCCACAAGTTGGTGACCCTGGTGTGCTCTCATTCTCTCTCTCTCTCTCTCTCTCTCTCTCTCTCTCTCTCTCTGCTTGAAAAATAAATAAAATATTTTTAAAAAGAAAATAACAGTCCAGAAAATGCTTTGCTCTAGTAAGAGCTTTGTTAATCTTAAAAAAAAATCTTGAAGTAAATGATAATGAAATCACACAACATACGAAAATTTACAGGACACAATAAAGGCAGCCTTAAGGGGAGAAGTTGTAGCACTAAATGCATACACAGAGTGATTTCAAATTAATAACCTAATGACCCACCTAAAGATATTTGAAAAACAAGAACAGTTCAACCCTAGGAGATCCAGATGGAAAGAAATAATAAAGATGCATTAGAGATCAATAAGTTGGAAACTAATAAAACTATATATATATATATTCATTCAAAATTAGATACATTGTATGGACAAATATTGTGTTGGAACCCCATTTTCCTCCTCCCTGTCCCCAACACACTGGGTAACCTCCTCAGTTGGGGATGCTGGATCAACGTATGGGTTGGGGAGTTATGGGTAGCACAGTAGTCATCTAGGTCCCTTTGTGTGTTGTTGTTAAAGGGGGCAATAACTCTGGATATTCTCCCCCACTATGGTTTTTACATTCTTTCTGCCCCCTCTTCCACTCAGTTCCCGGAGTCATTGTGGGTGAGTTTTAAGTCTGTTTTCTTGTTGAAATCTTAAGATACTCCATACTTCTGCTTTGGGATGTATTGGAAATCCATATCTGTCCCATTGACTTATCCTAGGTTGACTAAATGGCTGTGGTTATAGGTCTCTCGCTTATCCTGCCACTCTCTTAAGGGGTTAGTTTAGCATCCGAACAATAGGTCTGGGGATGGTTCATCTCTTACCTGGATGTCAGCCATCCATCTGTGGCTCTTTGGTGGGGTTGGCATGAGCACGGCTCTCTCACTGCCTTCTGCAAAATATAAATAGCGTCTCCATCAGAGTATGATATCAGTATATGTTAAATGAGTTACACATTTCTAAGTTGACAAGATTCTATTGGGATTAGTCTGTCTGTAGTTCTCTGTTAAAGGTAATTTCTCCTTGGAGCCCAGGGTTTTTGTTCCCATAGGGTTTGGGGCTAGGTCCCACTTCCAGTTAAGGGTTCCTAGTAACTGAGTGGATTTCTTGGCCAATTTGAAAACTGTTGATTACTTGCCCCACCCTCGGTTTTGGCGTATCTATTACACAAGTGATCTCTTCTTGGCTCGCTGTTCTCTTCAGAGATTGTTTGATATACAGTAAGCACTCACATGCTGCTTACTTTTGCTAAGTTTAAAAACAGAAGCAAGCCAATATTTTTCTTTGATTAGATTTTAATTGGTTCCCTCAGAAACCATTACCTAAGAATCTATTAGTGTGTTTTATAGAAAATGGAATAACCTTGAGGACCAGGCTTCAATTTCATTTAAGAGTTCTATGATTGCTTAGTGCACAGTGGTATGCTTCTGGATGAAAAGGTATCAATTTTATTTTCAGGCTTTATTTTTCCAAGCTTCTTAAATAAGAATAACACAAATTATTGCATAAGAACATGTGTTAAGGTTATTCTACATATTTAAGGTGGTCAGTCAACATTTACTTTTAACCAGTTATTTTTAGATATTATAGTTTTGAATAGAAATGGAAATTTAAAAGAACACAATGTAAATTACTGGGGCTTGTACTGATGCTTTCCTTCAATCTACTTCAATAAAAATTGAATTACAGACAAAATAGCCTAAACTTGCCCAGAGGGGTAAAGGTCTCCTGGTCTCCTCAAATTGGTCCTTATTTGTATTTCTTATTCTAGTACTATTCTTGGCAACCAGAATGAGGATATATAATCTCCATCCATATTGGTCTCAAGCTGATTGCTCCAAGTGCATGTTCCACTTTGAGTTGTGAGATATGCCGTGATCCCTGAGTTGATTAGGATGTTTCAGTTGTACATAAGAAAATTTAAAATCAAGTATTTTTAAAATAGGCAATCCACAGTGTGAAAGATGTCTTATCTGCCTAGCTCTAAGGTCAAACTAAAGATTACATCTCTTAGCAGAGAGAATTCTGCTCTGTAGCCCCAAGCTGAATTCATTATCTCATATATGCCTCTAAGTCCTCCATATGCATTCACTCTCTCCAGCCTACTCCACATTTTATCCAGACACATGTTTTGCATTAGATTTTAGATGTTTTGGGCTTGGCTGGTGATGTGGTCACTGTAGTAATAACTTTACTCTGCCATGATCATAGAGAAGCTGTCACAGACAATGATGAATACACGAGTATGGCTATTTAGTCTTGATTTTTTAATCACAAAATAGTAGAAGCCTGACCTTAACCTATAGGCCATGAATTTCCAGTGTGAGATATGGCTGACTCATTTATATGATCTTTCCTGAAGCTTGCTTTATAATCTGGGTTCATGTATTCAAAATGCTTCATCAACATTACTGTCAGTGGTTATGTTTGGGGAAGATTAGACCATGCTAGGAGTCAACTTGTCTTCAACATCAACCTGAGCTGTGTTTGAACATAACAGTTCACTCCGATAGTCACAATCAACTGAGAAAATAAACAGGTACCCGGTTTGAAATAACACAGATTATTTTTTTCTGCATTGGTATAAAATAAGCAAAAGTATACTCAAAACTGTCTTATGCTTAATATATTAGCAGTTGTTTGGTGATGTTTCTGTAAAGCAAACATTCCAAGATCTAAAAAAGCCGCCTCACATAGGGAAAGTCAGGAGTTAGAAAGAGTAGATTATCCCATGGAATTAAACTACTTACCTGGCCAGAAGAAGGCTCACTAAGTAACAGGGACAGAATAAGAAAGCAATTCAAGGAACAGCAGAGTTGAGATATATTAATCACAGATATGTATCACACTAAAATTTAAAAAATGACAGCCCCATAATGACTCCTACTTAGACTTTAATGCATCCTTAACTCTCTTCCAAACTATAAAGTGTATTCTCTTATCAGTGAGACGTTCTTCTCTGGCCAGCTCTAGGTACTATGCATTTCAACTTTCTTTCTTTGGCATGCTTCCTTCTAAGAACACCATTATTAGAGGTTGTCTAAGTGAGTCTCTAATTTTTGTTAAGTAAAAATGAAAACCACATAACCAATAAACATAAACAAAGAAACTATAAAAATAAAAAGTTGAGAGGGTAATAATATTTTTGTTCATATGTATCCAGAGTACCAGAAGAATATATTATTGTTGAATTTATAGGTTTGCTGGTTTGTATCTTATTTTCTGCCTCATTTCTAATGCTTTTACCATAAATAGGGAGATTTTAAGCAAAGTTAATAATTTCACATAAGAGAAACATATTGCTTGGAACATTCTGATCTTATGAGGCTAATCAAAAATGATATTAGGAAGGCACAGAACAGCAATGATAATTAGTTGAATATTACATTTAATAGATATTAATTTCATTTAAATCTGTTAAGTACGGGTAATTTGTTGGATGCTATGGATGATAACAGAAAATGGGAGAGTTGGATATAAGCAAAATATGCATTTTTAATGAACAAAAGGGATTGCATTTTAATGAAAATAAAAGTAGTGACTAATTCTGTTGGATGCTGATACAATTCCTTTAATATGTTCCTGCATTATATATGTAAAGTTTATAAACCAGTGCAGCTTCCAACTAACTTCGGCAAACCAATATTTGGATACATTGTCAAGAAAGGAATCAGGCACTTGAGTAGTCTAGTACTTAAGGGTCACATGTTATTACCTGGGAATTCTTTTTAAGGGTTCATGAAGAGGAGTTTATTGCTAAGGAATATAGTGAGGTTCATTTTCTACATTGATTGTATTATTTAATCTTTTCTCTACTGTGCATGGCCCTTCCAATAATATACCTAATTTTAATTATATAGATGCCAATTATGCATAGAGATAAGATGGTAAAAAATTGACTCAAATCACATAGTCAAAACCAGTCCAGACTACATTAGTCTTCTATCCCCATCCTCGAAATATCACGGAACATTTGATAAAATGGTGGATTACCAATGAATTGCTATGGAAAGTCACTTATTTTCTTTGTTTAAAGCAGGTCCATGAGCAGTTTGACTCAGGTGGGCATCTCAAGTTGCCAACTGACCACTGGGTTCACTGTTAATAAGGAGGTGTACTTCACTCCAGTCAGGTGGAGTTGCTGGTTGCCAAACTGTCCTATGCTTGCCTGCCACAAGGATTGTAAGGGTTAAAATGACTATCTCCATTAGAGCAAAGCCTAATGCTCTGCAGTGAGAGAATAGACAAAGGTATTTTGAGGGTTAAACCCCATCTGATGACTGCCTTCTTATGAAAATATAAATTCATTTGAAAAGAGAGCGCCCAAACTTCCATCTAGAAAATAACTGCATAGGAAAGCAGTTTCTTATTTTCACCCATCAAGTCATTCACTACATGTTTGGTTCATGAGCACCTGGGTATTACTTAATCTGGCAGCTGGATGTGTCAACATTGTGTATGTTATTTTGGATTGATAGTCATGAATGTTACAAGAGTAAAGCATTCATAACATTTTGAGCCAAGGTTCTAGAAAGTCCAGGCAATGTCTGGCAGCACTGAATTCCTTGCAAGTGCACTCTGAGAGGTCTCTGTAAGGAGTTATGAATATAAAACAATGGAGATTCTTGGTTGTTAGTGGTACCAGGATTTTGGGAGGTCAGTTGGGGAAGCTACATGCAGAGTGCCATGGCCCAAGAGAGAAGTTATGAGTGCTGAAGGTGTAGAGCTACAACAATGGACCTACATAAACTCTTGGATGCCTAGATGATTCCGTAACAAGACCCAGCTGCTGCTCTGGTAATTGCCCTACTGAGTTTGGGTCTTCCTTTTGTTCAATATTTATTTACTATCCTCTCATTTTTCCTTTGGAATATGAGTATTTACTCTGTTATTGTAAGCTGTGTTTATCTGGCTTTTCTTCATTTTATATTCCAGAGAAATACTGTTAAGAGAATGTCTTGAGTCTCCGAAGATGCTTTGACCTTTTGAACTGTCATGACTATTAAAGAATATCCAGACCTTTGGTGTTGGAATCAATGTACCTATTACACTATTACTGGATGGTCCTAAGCCTATTCGGGTCATTTGTGGTTTGCATGTGAAATGTCCCCCATAGGCTCAGGGGTTTGAACATTGGGGTCTTCTGTTTTTAGTGCTGTTTTGGAATGTTTTGGAACCTTTAGAAAGTAGATAGAGCCTTGCAGAGTTGATGGAGTAAGTGAGCCACTGGGGCATATATTGAGGGTTTGCATCCAAGCCAAATTTCCAGCTTATTTTCTATGATTTATTTTCTTATTGACTGCGAACACAGTATGACCAGTTCTGCTCCTGCCCTGGCCTGCCATGTCTTCCTTGACATGATGGAATCTACCCTTGAGAACTGTAAATCAAAATAAAGTATTTCCTCCCTAAGTAGCTTTTTCTCTTATATTTGTTCACAGCAAAAGGAAATAAACTAATACATTCCAAAAGTGACTTACCAGAGTACTTGGTCACAGCAACAGTATATATAAGTAATTATTGCACCACCACATTCTTATGTTCGACTTGATGACATCATTTTGTAAAATAACTTGGCATTACCACTATACTTAACGCCAATTAAAGACAGTGACTTTATAAAAATTGGTTAAAAACATTATAAACCAGTAACATTTTCACAATATATTCATCCAAAATAAACTCTAGTTATCTTTGATTTTTTAAAAGAATTTTTGGCTTTTTATTTTGCAAGTTCTAGTTGATCTCTGGAACTCAAAGTTTGAATTAAAATATAAGTTGCTATGGAAATGCCATCTACCTACAAATTTTGTTCTGTATTTTAAGAAAATAGAAAAAAGTTTAGAAATTAAGAGGAGTCTAATGTAGAATTATTAATTTAACTTATTGTCATTTGCTAACTAAATAGTCTTCCAATAGTATCATTAATTCATGAGTATTGCAAAACTGCCATAGGAGAAGAGAATTTTGTTCTAACTACATGTTTTTGTTGTTGTTTTTGTTTTGTTTTGTTTTTCGAGGTAGGTGTCACTGCCCACTGCCCACGGGGGCAATGATAAAACACACACACACACACACACACACACACACACACACACACTGCATATGGGTGGAAGAATGTGCATTCTCTCTTTATTGCTTTCTCAGATCTCATTGTTCATACCTCATATCTCATACCTCATACCTCTTACCTTCTGCAGATATGCTACAAAATATATATATATATATACATATATATATATACATATATATATATATATGTATATATATACATATATATATATATGTATATATATATATATATATGTATATATATATATAGCTCCTTGCCAATCAGGGAGCTATTTATTGGTCTATGACAAGAACCTTGGGCATGATGTGCAAATAGCCTAATCAGGACTACCTCCTGAAACTCATTAAGCCAAGCCCCTCTTGGCAGGCTGTCAGGTGCCGTCTAAGACTAAGCCAGGGTGTGCCTCCAAAGGCCCCCAAAGGCTTTTGCCTCTGACAGGTAGGGTCTTGCTTTAGACCAGGCTGACCTGGAATTTACCATGTAGTCTCAGGGTTGCCGCAAACTCATGAAAATTCTCCTATCTCTGCCTCCCAAGTGCTAGGACTAAAGGCATGCACCACCATTTATTTTCAAGCAGAGAAAGACAGACCTAGAGGAAGAGACAATGGGTACACCAGGGCCTCTAGCCACTGCAAAATAACTTCAGATGTAAGTACCACTTTGTGCATCTAGCTTTACATGGGCAATGGAAATCAGAAACAGGTTGTTAGGTTTGCAGGCAAGCAATTTAACCACTAATCAATCTCTCCAGCCCTATTTTTCCTTTTAGAAGGGAATAAAATCCACCTTAATGAAGCAAGTGGCAAAGATTTACAGGTGAAATGTCTGTTAACTACTGAAGAAAACAAAGGATGATTCATAGTTCTTTAAATTCTGTTAAGAATTACAAAAGTAAATGGCAAAATTTTCAACAGAATATTTCCTCATCCCACAAAATAGCTGAATCATGCTAATCCTACTATTCTGTCTTTAAATATTTGCTTTTATAAAGACAACTGATTTATTTCACTTTTTTCAATACTGATAATGATAGACAGGAGAGAAGAATTTCCTGAATTATATGACAAATCATGTCAAAAGATTACATTTGACAACATAATATATATTACACAAATTAATACATTTATTCTATTACATTTCACACAATATCAAGCATGTTACATGCATATATCCATTCATGTTTAGCACTTCCTCATCCTCCTAGTAATGGCCAGGGCATGTCAATATTCTCATTTCTTTCATCTTCTTTATCTAATTGTCTACTTTTCATTATTTCAAGATTTCAAATGAATTATACTATGTCAGTTGTCCTTCTCGGATTCCAGATGTTAAAAGTTCAGATTTGTCAGAAACTCCAGAGACAAACCCCCACTGCTCTCTGGATAACAATAGTGAGCATACACACTGTCATAGTCAGCCACATGCCTCTGGGATGAATCTTCAAACCAGTCTCAATTTGGAGGAGGAAAGTATTTATTGAAACTACAGATTGAAGGGAAGTTCCTTAACAGAGAAAGAGGCTGGCCCTCTTTCACAGGTCTGAGCAGAGAGAAAAAACATCACCTACACCACACACACATAACAGGGAACAGGCAGGAGGGGTCCAAGGAGAGAATTTCTTCCCCTTTATATAGCCTTAGGGTGGGGTCTTATAATCCTTTCCCAGACTTAATGGCTTCCTGAGTCTCTGGAATTTCCTTCCTGCACTGCCCACACAGGAAAGGATGTCTTACTTCTAGTTTCTTTGAGCTTCTTTACATCTTGCCCCCTACTGAGAGGCTATCTTCCTGTAAACATCTTCAGAGATCTTCCCAAGATAATTAAAAAGATCAAGTTGACAACAAAACCTAACCATCATAATGCTAAATCAAATATAGCAATAACATCAAGAAAGTAAAAAATGAAAACAACTGAATTTGAATTTGATGCATTATCTACATATCTAAAATATTGTTTCTGAAAATTAATTTAAAAATAATTCATAAAATTGTATGGGTGAGTTTTATATTATTTGGAGAAAATACATGATCTAATCAATTTACAAATAAAATGCTTGTTTTGTTTAACAGTTTCAGAGGTCACAGTCTATAGTCAGTTGGCCTCTTATGTTTTGTGACTGATAAGGTTTTTTTAAAAATAACTTTCTAAGGAAAAAAAAATTCTATGACTGAAATAAATCATTTTATCTTCTTTTCATGTTTTTTTTTGTGCAAGTAATGAAAGCACAATATATCTTGCCAAAATTACCAGCTCAGATATTTTAAGTGTCTCATGCTCTACAGACTGAGCTAGCTGGGCTCATATATTTAAAAAAAAAATCATTTAAAGACACTATTGCTGAAGATATCACATGCATCATGTCCGGGACACAGAGGAATCAAGCTGGAACTGAGCTGTGAGTTTCTACCTAACTTGATAGCATTCACCATGCCAGAAAGTAGTATGTAGACTTCTTGGGAAAAAAAGACTTTATTTGGACTATGTGGACTATGTGTGTTACAATAGGAATCTTCCAGGCAACATGGACTCATGTGCCCACTGTTATATGATTAATTGGGTAAGCAATCACTTTCTCATTGGATTTGAGGCCCATTGCATAAAAAAAGAATTCATGCTTGATGCATTAAACCTAGTAAATGCACTGGGAACCAGAATCTTGGGCCCCCAAAGAGAAATGCACTATACACGTGATTTACAAAGAGACCACTAACAATAGAATCTAGCTAATTCAGAAATGTGTATCTAAATTAACCTACACTGATCTCACTCTCCGATAAAGATCCTATTTGTATTTTTCAGAATGCAGAGAGAGAGCTATGGATACTCCCAACCCTACCAAAGAACATCTGGCCGATAGCTGACATCCTGACAAGAGATGAGCCACACCAGATCTTCCATGAAAGATTCATACAGAACCCTGCAGAGAGTGGTGGGATAAGCAAGAGACCTACAACCACAGCCAGTCAGTCAACACAGGATAAGCCAGACAGACAGCAACAATTTCAACACAACCTAAAGCAGAAGTACAAATACCCCCCCCAAGACCTCAACAATAAAGCAGTCTTAATACTCACCCACCATGACTCAGGGAACTGAGTGGAAGAGGGGGCGGAAAGATTTTGAGAGCCCTGGTGGGGAAGAACTCCCAGAGACATTGTTTCCCTCAGTAACAACATACAAAGGGGGGTGGAACCAGGTTGACTCCTAGGCTATCCATAACTCCCTAACCCATGGACTGATCCAGACTGCTCATGGAGAAGGATATCCAGCTGATTGGGTACAGGGAAGAGGAAAACTGGTGAGGTGGGGATTACAAATTGTTATTTGCTCATTCAGTGTGTCTAATTATGAAATAAAGAAAAAAATCCATTGCTGGGGGCTTTAGAGGAATCTACTACTGCTGTTTCTTTTTTTAATTATTATTCTAAAAGGAAAAATAGAATAACTGTTTCTAAATCTTTACACCTCTATCTATAGATTAGTGTACCTTGCAGTTTTGTTTGTATAAACTTCTATTTGCAGTGTGCAGTGGTTAATGTAGTTACTTATTAATGGTCAAGGTGCTGAGAATAAGTGACAGTTGATTATTCAACCCTAAACAGAACATCTGTATCATCTCCTCAAATGCTCAGGGAACATTATAGAAGTGGAGACAGAAAGATTGTGATTGGTGGAGGACTGGGAAGACTGCTGTGAAAAGCTGTCTGCCATGCCTTTGGAAGAACTGGCAAACGGCATTATACCTGTACAAGACAGAGTGCATGGTCATTTCATCATGGAAGGTAGATGGGCATGTTGGAATCCTGCTTCCTGGGGAGCTAATGGATGCTGAGAAGGTGGAGTTATTTTTTCACTAGTGTAGTCAATGGTCACTCTTCTATGCTCATGTAAGCTACTGTCCTGGGAAAACCTTTTTCCTGGAAAGACGTGAACACACTTCTTCTCCTCCAGATAGGGCACAGAAAACAGGCCAAAGGATAATTTCATCAAAAACCAGTTTGTTGAACCAATGAGTTTATTAAGGTTACTTACAGGGCAGGGTAAACTGTTGCTTACAGGATCACTAGATGATTCAAAGGCTGTCAGGCCATTGAGAAGTCTCAATCCATCCTGGATGATGACCTCCCCCTTCAACTCAAATGCATCATCAGAAAGCCACCTCAGCAGAGGTGATGACTCACCAAAGTTACATTTCTGACGCACACTGCAACGCTTGCATGCAGCTCTCTGAAGCACACTGCAACACTTGCATGCAGCTCAGGGGAGAAAATCTCCAGTGCACTACAAGGCTGGCAGACAGTTCAGAGTTTCTCTCTAGCACACTGCACAACTTGCAGGCAGCTCCATAAGTCTCTTATCCCCAAGCATTTGCTTCTACTTTATATAACATTAAGGCTGGGACTTGTAACCCTTTCCCAGATTTGTTGACTAGGTCCTGAGTTTCTGGAATTTCCTTCCTGCCTCCCTGTACCACCCCTCCCCACCCCACCTACTCACACATAGGAAGGGATGTTTCAGTTTCTAGGTAACATACCCTTGGGGAGTGGTTGTATGACCTGAAAAACTGAATGCCCGGAGTCTCCTTTGTCTCTTCAATTCCCAGGAATCTGCCACACAACAGCTTCCCTAATTAAACTTCACATGTCATTTTTAAAAATGACATAAAAGAGCAGTACTCCTACTTCCCCTTGTAAATAAGAAGGGGTTAGTCAGAAGAGTGCAATGGTTTGTGGGACTGATGAAAAATTCCTCAGGATCATGAGTTTTAAGTCTCAGGGCCTTATCCATGTTGAGCACAGACACAGGGAAAGGTAAGTCATGGAGAATTTGTTAAGGAAGGGTTGAACCAGGAAAAAAGTGAAAGCATGAAGACTCACATTCCAAGAATTTCTACCCTCCCGGATCTGCCAGGAGAGGGAGGAAAAGACTGGAGAAGACGCTCTCTCACTTCAGGAGAAATCTTTTACACACATGGGCTCCAGTCCATTTATATGGAAACTAAACCACAGTCTTAGAAATGAAATAACCATTCTAGGCTGAAGGACAGGCCCCACAAGTAAAGAGAAAATGATAAAAATATCTTCTTTAAAGAGATAAGTTTGACAAGTAATTTTAAACCTCCAGAATAATAGTATTTAATTCTAAAATTGTATTTACAGTACCCAACTCTTTAGAACTAATAAGCAATAATAATTGTAGCTAATATAATTAAGATTAAAATTATCTATAATTACCTATTATAAATATGGTATAATTTTAATTATAATAATATATGAGTAAAACTGATAGATATATGAAGAAATATACATCTATCTCATAAAATATTAAAATGTATTAAAATCAGAGTTTCTGAATATATCAATTCATTGTGTATGAAGATATATTAGTCTTCTTTGGATCCATTGTAGATGAAATATGAAACATGGGTGTGTTTCTGAGTGCTTTACATATATATCTTTAGTTGCTGATTATAGGCTTAGGATCTCATTTATCATGGAGAAGTTTAGGGCCAATTTGAGACAAATTCCATTTCAAGGACATTTCACAATGGACAGTGAGTGGTATTGTTTTTCTTTTGCCAGCAAGAATTGGTATTCACACGCATTAGTCAAAGACCATGGACATAACCAGAGTGGTTATATTCCAAACAAAGCCATGTCAGGGTTGTCTCATAAGGTAAAGGTCTATTGTCTCAAAATTAATATTGAAGTTTTAATTGTCAAGGGAAACTGTTTAGAGGATAGCCTTTTCTGAACTAATTAAGTAAACTGTGACCATCAAGGTGGAGTCCTAACCTGACAGGACTTGTGTCCCTAGAGAAGAGGTCACAGGAGATCTGTCTGTGCACGTAGATGTAAGGCCAGGTGAAGATGGAGAATGTGATCTTCTTCAAGCTAACTAAAAGCTGGGATACAAACAGAAACCCTAACAACACTTGTAAATTAAACTTATACTTCAAACAATTTGTGTTTATACCAACCATTCCATGGTATTTTACAATGGAAGCCACAAAATACTAGTATATGATGCTTGTGTTAACATTAATACAATTTGTAATTACTGTGGTAATGAGCATTAAATCACAAAAGTTATGCCCTATTAGATACATGACCTGTTATAAGTCATATACAATTACTATTACCTATTAATTAGTGTTAACCTGAAGATATTTTTTTAGTAAATGATTTATTCTGGTTCCAATCTTTTCTAAATTTGTTCAGGAGATTGTCCTGTCTATATAATCTGAGTTTATTTTTATGCACTGAACTCATATATAATATGTGTTTATAATAGAGTCTTAATAATACTTAGTCTATCCTCAAAGAAGGAATAGAACTAAGTGTAATTTGTACTTTTTATAGTTTTTTTATTCCTTTGAAAACTACTAGCTAATACTTGTGTTATGCAGACATACTCACACATACACACAGACTACATTCATTTTATCTTCCAAGCCTTACCATTGGGTTTGTATAAAGCACAGTGGCCAAATCTATTATACATTTTTTTCATGTCTGATATAAAATTTCCAATGATCATAGATTCATTTTTTAAAAAGTTTATAAATGTTTTCTACTTACTATGTTGAAAATCATGTTACTTAAGAATAGTCCATGTAGAAAATTCATGATTTCAAAATTATTCCACTTTTCATTATACAAAGAATTATATACATAATCGAACAATAAAGTTTAGGAAAAATTAGCACTACTTCACTGTCACTTCATTAAAATGAAGGAGGTTGACAAAAAAAAAAAACATCAAAATAATTGTCTCATCAGCTTTGGTGTTCAGCTTCATTGTCACACAGAAACTGACCTTAGGCAAAACTGACAGAGTCTGTCCTCAGAGACACTTCTCCATTCTAGATGTCTATTCACCAGTTCTGTCATCTGATCCCCACAAGCAATCCCCTGGCAAAGACTTGGCTTAGATTTTGAGTCTGCAGTTTCCTACTTCCTGACATTTCTCCAGTTCATATCCGGAAATTACTTGAACAGAGATATGTCTTCTGTCTGCTTTCTAAAACAAACAGTAGTTTTTTTCTGCTGTCAAAAACGAACTTTTAAAAAACATTAATATCTATCTTTTCACAACAGATAGCATCCATAATGATAAAACATTTATAAATGTGAATATAACAAAAATAACAGACATTTAAAAATATTTTGGTTGGAAAATGTTTCTTTTATCTCCATCCACTATATGGATGTTTTCTACCCAGCAGTTGTGTGATCTTATTGATTACAGTGATAAATGGTATCTAGGCATATCAATGTGAGAAAGAAAAAATAAAAAAATAGGACTGCAAAATGGGCACTCCATGCATAGTGTTAAATACAAGGAATTTACAAATCATTTGGAGAGGAAACTGCCAGTTGGGGACAGAATATATAACTTGGGAAAATTATTCAGATGCTTTAAAATGCACTGAAATTTGGAAAATAGGAAATACATGAATAAAATATGTCTAAAATCTAATTGAGACAATGAAGTCAATCAATATTCATAAATTCACAATAAAATTACCATAACAATTACAATAATCATTAGCTAGAAGCAAGAGGAAAGCACAGGAATTTCTAGAATGCATATAATATGCCAGGCATTCTGTGAAGATATTTATAAATTTTTATTGTATATTCACAAATATTAGCCTTTTTCTTAAAAGTACCTGATTTTTACAATAATATTATATACCATGACAATAAAAAATAGCTAACTACAAAGAAACACAGTCTGTACATTTAAAGGAGCTTTTTGTCCTTAAAATAAGTATAACATGAATGGTAGTTGGACCTATTAAAGATTGTATGGAGGAAGGAAATTTTCTAAACTTGGGCCTCCAATGATATTAGCAACAAAGGAATGTTGAATGTGTTGCCTGGCTGATAAAATACCTGAGAACAAGGCACTCATTTTCTATCCCACACTTTGAAAATCATCATAACAGTCCAATTGTAGAGACAGTGTAGAGGTCAAATCTCAAAGAATAGTCTTCCATTGCTTATCAACATAGAATTAAATAGATGAGCTACAAATACCCATTAGCAGGGGCATTGGTGTAGACCTTCACTATCATACACATAATTTTATTTTCAGAACAACTTGAATTACTAAACAATATGAATAAATTTCAAAAGTGAAGACTTCAAGCTCACTTGGAATGTGCTCTATGGCATTTTAAAAGAAACATTTTCCATTGTGATCTACTCTACATCTTTGCCAACAAATGACTCTCCCTCTTTGTTCCTGGCATCCATAGGGGAAGATGGAAGATGGAGTTCATCATAATCAAGAAAATTGGATCCAGTTGGAAGTGGAGGATTAAGTGAAGGTTTGTAAATGATGTGATACCTTGACAAATTTTCTCCCAAGTGATAGATTTTTGGAAGGCAAGTGAAAGGATGAAGGACACTTCTTGGAATCTGACCAGCTCAAAAACGCCATTATAAACTGACATTAAAATTCATTTAACAGAACCTAGAATTTACTAGCATCAAAATATGCATAAAGCTTCCAAGTAGCTTTCAAGTAGCTTCCAAAGCCCAATTTAAAAAAAAATGCAAGGCCAGCTCATTATCACCACAGGAAACAGTAAGGGACTGCAATTCAGAGAATTACTAAGAGAAAAATCAAGAGACAATGAAGTGGCAAAAACAAGTCAACCTTTTCAAAACATTTAATCTGCCTCAATCACATGACCCAAACATTTTACTCCTGAATATATGAATGGGTAAATTACACTATGTGTTTGTATGTAGACTAGAACATGAATATTCATAGCAACAAAGATGTGTGTGCATACAAAAGAATATTACAAAGCAAAACCGTGAAGGAAGTTTTTTTTTTTTTAAAGATAAACCTTACTATTGACAAAGTTGCTTTGAGTTTCTGATTTATTGAGATTTCTTTGAATCCATAGCTTATGTTAGGGAAACATCTTAAAACCATTCTGTTTTATATATAATCACAAAATATTCTTATTCATTTTGACTTGAATTTTTGACTTCTTTTCAGAATATCCACCTTTCCTGAGATCTATACATATTTTTTTCAAGTTATATTTATTTAATGTTTGATAACAATGGAAATAGAGTTGCATTTTAATTTCCAAATTACAATAATTCGTTGCTGGTATATAATGAATCAATTTGCTTTTATATATTAACCTTCAATTCTTCAATTATACTTTCATTTACTATGACTTCCAGGAAATTTATGTATTTGTTATTTATTTTGTTGTTATTTTTGAGGCAGGGTCCAACTCATTATTCTGGGATTTCCTGGAAATCACTATATAGCTCAGGCTACCTTGAAATCTCAGTTTTCCTCCTTCTGCCTCCCATGTGATAGTATAGTAAGCGTGATTTACCACATTGATCCTTTATACGAATTTTCTACATAAAAAATGTCATTCTTCCTTTTTGCCTTATCTATATTTACTTTCTAGGTTGGATTATTTAATGTGTATGATATATGTTTATGCATATGTTATATATAGATATAGATGTGTGTATATGTATATGATTTCTACAATTAAATTAAAGGTGAAAGAAATAAATATGTTTATATAATTTATATCTCTGTTAAAGAGAAACTGGCTCAGAGGTTTTCATTCCTTGTGATGTCTTTGTTGGTTTTTTTGTACTATGATGATGCAGATCTTATAAAATCAATTTGTGAGCTACTTCTATTTCTTTCAAATTATTTAAAAGACCAAAGATAGAATTTTATTCTTAAATGCTTGATAGTATTATCCAAATAGTCATCAATTTCTCATGTCATGCTTAGGAAAGTTAATAATTATTAATTCAGCATCCTTAATACATGTAACTTTATTTTAGATTATTAATTTTACCTAATGCCTATTGGCTTCAAAATTTGTTCTTTTGTGTCAAGGTTCTCAAACATGGGTGAGGAAATATGCATAACTTTTATTATCCTTTAAATGCCCATGGTCTTAATAGTGATGATCCCTCTTTAATTTATGATTTTAGTAATTGTGTTCTTTCTGTGTTTTGGGGGCTTATCCTGCTTAGTTGATCATGGGTTTTATTGTTCTATTCAAATAATCAACATTTAATCTCATTGGTATTGTTTCTTTCATTTCTCAATTCATTAATTAGTTTTCTGCTCATTATTTCTTTTCTTTCACATATATCACATTTAATTTGTATGCCCAATGATACACATTTTTGACAATGCTTAATCTGTATCTAATAATTTTGATAAGTCACATTATTTTTATTTAATTTTTAGAGAACACTTTATTTAAAAAATGGAGTTAGAATGTTTTTACTTTCCAAATATTTCACAATATTAAGCTAGCCTTCTCTTTTTGTTTTTACTTTCCAAATATTTCACGATATTAAGCTAGCCTTATCTTTTTTTGGTTAATTTCATTTTAGATATTATTTTATATCATATCTCTTTACTTGAGTGTTGTGAGATGAATCGGAAGTTGGTTGTGTTGGTTTGATCCAGGTTGCTCCCAAAAACATATATGTTCTGAATTCTCAATCCCAAGCTGATGGCAATTTTGGAACCTTGTTGGAGGTGTGTTGGTGGTGGTGGGCTTATGGGCATTATAGCCAGCTTCTCCTTGCCAGGGTTTGGCACACTCTCCTGTTGACATAGTCTACCTGATGTTGGCCAGGAGGTGATGTCCACCCCTCTACTGATGCTATCATTTTCCCTGCCATCATGGAGCTTCCCCTTGAGTCTGGAAGCCAAAATAAACCCTTTCCTCCACTAGCTTCTCTTGGTTTGGTTCTCTCTATGCAGCAATAAGAGAAAGCTGAGTACAACATTGGTCAATCTCAATGAGTGTTTTCCATGAAGCTGAGATGAGTGTAAATGTGCTATTATTGAATGAAATAATTTGTGAATATCAAGTAGATCAAATTAGTCAAGGGAATATTAATGTTTGGTTAAACTAAAGCCATGTACTTCCTCATGATATTTTTCTCAAAAACAGACCACATTTATAGTAAACAATATCTTAGCTTCCAGTTCCTGTGACAAAATACCTGAGATAAACTCCTTAAAGAGGAAACATTCATTCTATCTAACAGGGCGAAGAGGTTTCAGTCCATGGTTGTTTGGCCCCATTGCTTTTGGACTGGGGGATTTTATTTGATCATATTTGAGCAGAAGTATGGGATGAAATAAGTACTTACGTCATGGTGGCTGGGAAGCAAAGAGATAAGCAGAGACTGGAATTCCAGCCTTCTCTTCCAGGAAATCCAACAATGATATATGCTCTTTCCATTCAATCTTACTTCCACTAAGCAGCCCTACTTTCTTTACTCAAATTATATCATTATTACCCATAATTAGATACAGGTTATGAGCAAATAATATGTTGGTATCCCCAATTCCCAGATTTCCCTCTCCCCAATAAGCTGGGTATCCTCCTCTGTGGGCAAACTGGATCAGTCCATGGGATAGGGGGTTATGGATAGCCTAGGAGTCAACCCAGTTCCACCCCTCATTGTATGTTTTTACTAAGGGGGGCCAAGTCTCTGGTTCTCCCCCACCATGGCTCTTATAATCTATCTTCCCCCTCTTCTAGCAGCCCTACTTTCAAACATCACCATAGGCTGGTATATAAAAGTTTCACACAAAGATCCAAAGTATTGCAGGTATCACATAAGATTACAATGTAGGTAAAAATTCTCTGTAGCATAGCGATACTATAGCCATTGGCAGATCATAGCACATTATTTGTGGTGATGCTGATGAAAACCAGCCTACTGCACATCAGCCATGTAAAACCACAACGTGTGTAGGACATAATACGTGACAACAATAAATGACTCTGACTGGCTTACATATATATATCACTATACATTTTTGTCATTTTAGAGTGCATTCTCTCTTCTGTAAAACAAAGCCCAACCTTAAGCTATGTGCCATGTTACGAGCCTCAAGCATCTCCTACACTTTATCTCTTGACTGTATCAGGAAGTTACAGCACATGACTGACTCACATGTAGGTTTTCATTTTCTACCCTCTATGTTCACATAATGAGTAAACTACCAGTCCCCAGGAGGTTAGGCCATGTGACACTTCCTCTAGCCAGTAGCCTGGAGACAATAATTTTATTAAACGTTTAATTCTTTTGGGAGACATCTATTCAAAACTACCACACCCACTGATGAGAGGGTTCTCTGGTACCCAGTCAAACTTTATTTCCCTAAGTAGGTGGTTGTCAGGAGTTGACTGGGTGCATATTATTTGTCTATTCCTGCTTTAATATATCTAATCTTTTCTTCCTTAAATGTGATAAATTATAATACTAATCAAGAAAAATGAATCAGGGACAATCTTTTAGAAATGAGAAATTGTTACAAAATTGTCATATGTTGTGTTGGAGAGAGAAGATTTGCTTAGACTTCATCATATACGATACATTTTAAGTGTTAATTAAGCATTAGGGGAGCTAAACACTTAATGTTAGTAATTTTGCCTACATATCTTACATAGGAATACAATGTAAACTTAGTAATATCTGGCATGATGTCCCTGAGATAATTATAACATTTGGAGCTATTTTAAAAATATTTTTTTAATAAATAGGTTCTACTGTAGTTCATAAATTTCACCTTTAGTTCACATTTCTGAACCTGAAGTTTGCACTTTGAGTATGTGTATATACCATGTATGTATGTATTTTTCTATGGTGAATATATATATATATATATATATCCACAAATACTATACACCTGTAATATTAGTGCAAAAAAAAAGATGGGGACACAAAGATAAAAAGACAAAGAAAGAAATTGCCTTGTTTTTAATAACAATAGCTCACATCTATTCTAAGAAATCATTCCATCAACTCCTCTGGCAAAGACTCCACTCCTGGTGTTTATTTTCCATTAAAGTCAAGGAAATTCTTGACAGAATAGCTGACCAGCAGTAAAAAAAAAAAAACTCAAAAATGAAATGAAACAGAAAACATAACTTTGAGCCTTCTTCTGTACAATTATTCTAGCCAAAAGGATAAAGACATACTTTCCTAGTATAGAATGGTTAGTACCTAAAAATGATTTTGCAAACATACACAACTACTTTCAGATTTGTAGTGAATATTTTATGTGACTCATATGCTAATTTCAATTTACTGACATTTGAGGCAATATATCATAATCAATATATACTATTTTAAGCTAAGAATAAGATGTAAAAGTCCTGGTTAATAGGTGACATGTCAGAGGTAAAGTTCACGGTGAATATTCTCACATCAGCCAAATCTCTGTGGGGTTAGCTGTTAATGCAGACAGATGGTGTGGTGTGCATAACTGCTAAAGTGTGGTATATGGAGTTTAAGTGTTGAAAGAATTAATCTGGGCCAGATCAGGATGCCAAAATAATGATGCATGCATTACACAATGTTGAGAATAAGCCTTTAAAAAGAACATAATTTATATTCATGCTTCTGGGTTTAGCCTTCTCTTACAAAGATGTGTTAGGTCAGTTTCCAATTTGCTTGTTCTCATCCTCAAAGCCTATCTTCTGGAAGAATTGTCTAATGAGCTGTGAAGGAGTTAAAGAACCAGGAAAAGAAAGCTAGGAGTAAAGTGTTAAAAGAAAAATTAGAATAATGAGCAAAAGGATAATCCTTTCAACGTGGCCCACTTTAGATGTGTGATAACTAGACACAGAAGTTTCAGAAACTGTGGAATGTATATTTGCTGCTTAGTTGTTACTGTATTTACAAAATGGTGCTTTTCAGATGGTATGTTGAGAAGCTTAGAAATGACACTAGTTTCTGTATCTTGACAACTCTCATTTATCCCACGAATAAAAGATGAAGCTGTCTACTGCTTACCAAAATCATGGATTATATTAATGTTGACAATCTTCCAGATATTACAAATATAATGAGCACACAAGCTCTGAGCAATGCAGGGCAATCTTTTCCATAGGATGTGCAGTTCTAGTATTCTTTTCAGCTTAGACTGAAATCTTCTTGTTTTCACACAGGACTAGAAGAGGAAAACATGACATCCGATGGCGCTGGGGACTCCTTTGTTCCGTGATGGATGTGTTTCTTCCAGGAAGAAGAGAATTCTGGTGGGTCACATTCATTAAGTTGAAGTAATGGTGGCAGAAGCTCCCATCCTCAGAGACTTCCAATTGAATGCTATCTCACCAATCACTTTTTCACAGCCTAATGGAGTGTCCCTGCCATCAGAGACTGATAAATTGCCCAGCACCAATTAAACAGAGACACTTTCCCTGTCATTCACTTAGCTTCAATATTCTCCTTCACTGGATTAGGTTCCATAAAACTGACAAGAGTGATGAAAGTTTATTTGTAAAATTCTTCATTTTAATTTTAAAAGCTAGTAAGGATCTGGGTTTGAACACCAGTTCTAATGTCAGGAAGGACACTTACTGTCATTAGAAAGGCAATTCTGAACACATATTATTACAACAGACTGTTAAAGCACTTGAACATTTTTGGAGTAAAAATAAGCTCATTGTACAGAAAAAAAAAACATTACCTGGTCTCATAAAAAATGTAGTTATAATTGCTAAATTCTTACAAGATAGTATAAATTCTAAAGTTATCTCTCTTCTTCTGTCACACCCACATTTCCCAACTCATCTCAAACTGTTGAGCTTGGCAAAACTACTCTCTCACTCAGAGCAACAGACTCCACTTCAGTGAGCAGATTTCAATCACAAAGGAAAGTATCTGAATAAGCCTACAAGCCTCTGCTTGGCAGATTCATTGACAAGATGCTGAACAGCAAATTTTATTGTTCTGCATTTATACTTAGTAATCCTCCCATAGCATGTTTTTACATCCAGCTTGTATTGTTTTAGCTAAATTTTAAAATGAATATGGTTGAAATCTAGGGAGATGTTTACTGGAAGAAGCACTTGCTGTCCATGCAAAAGTGTCGAAGTTCAGATCCTCCCCTCACAGGTGGCTGCTGTAGCAGACATCCTGAATCCTAGTGCATCTATGTTTAGGAGGGAGAAGGGGCAAGAAAATCTCCCAGAAGCTCAAGGCCCACTAGTTTGATGAATGTAGTGGTGAGAAATGAGAGATATGCCTCAAACAATGTGGAAGGTGAGGACCAACATCTGAGATGGTCGTGTGACATGTAAACATACCCACACACACCCACACCTACCAACACCCACCCACCCCCACCCACCCACCCCCACAAATACACATACCATGACACAGGAGCCACACATATAAACATGCGCAAACACATTCAAGTACATCATACACACACATTGAAAACAACAAAAAAAGTTGAATAAATAACTTCAACCTGTGTATTAGAAACTTGATGCAGCAAAACACCTGACCAGAAAGCAACTTTAATAGAAAGGGTTCATCTTGGCTTAGAGATCAAGAGGATATAGTCTTTAGAGTCCTTGATGGTGGAGAAGGTATGATGCCCAGGTGATGAAGCTACTGGTCACATTCAATCTTAACAGAAAGAAGAGACAAATGTTAGTGCTCAGTACTTTCTCCTTTTCATTCAAGCTGGGACCCTAATAAAATATTGTTGTCCCCGCCCCCACCCCAGTTAGTGTTTCTTTTACCTCCACAATTTACCTAATTTATATAAAAAATAAGGAGACACAAAAAGCTTACAGACAAGTTTAGATATGTCTCCTAGGCTATTAATAATTAATATTAACTATCACACATTGCTGGATTACTAATGTATCATATTGGTTAGGAGCTTGATGCCTGACAGTTTTTTTTCTTTTATTTTTTTAAAATCTTTATTGTCCAAAATTAGATACATTATATGAGCAAATATTGTGTTGGTATACCCATTTCCTTCCTCCCTGACTTCAATCCTCTGGGTATCCTCCTTGGTGGGCACACTGGATCAATCCATGTGGCAAGGGGTTATGGATAGCCAGGAGGCAGCCAGGTTGCCCCCCTTTATGCGTTGTAGCTGAGGGGGTAATGTCTATGGGTAATCTCTCCCACCATGGCTTTTACAATCCTTCCGCCCCCTCTTCCGCTCAGTTCCCTGAGTCATGGAGGATGAGTTTTGTCTGTTTCATTGTTGTTGTGACCTTAAGAGTCTCTGTAATTCTACTTTTAGTTGTGTTGGAAGTCATTGGTATCTGTCTTGCTGATTTATCCTGGATTGACTGATTGGCTGTGGTTATAGGTCTCTTTCTTGCCCCACCCGTGTCTCAAGTGTTTCAATTGGAGCATTCACCATAGGCCAGGGGTGGTTCATCTCTTACTGGGATATCAGCCTTCAGCCTGCGATTCTTTGGTGGAGTTAGAATGACCAGAGCTCTCTCACTGCAGAAAACACTGATATAAGATGCCTGACAGTTTTAACCAGCTGAATGGCTTTGGTCAATGTCCTTAACTCTATGATTCTGTGATCTAATATCATAACTTTCTATGTAAACTTTACAAAATTAGAAAAAAGTAAATAATATATTAATAGTTCTCAGTCTTTATTAAGTATGAATATGTACATGTATCAAATTTAAAGAAATTCTTTGGAGCAAATTAAATTTAAATCAAATTTTTTTTTTTAAATAAGGTGTAATTGAGGGGCCCATTCAAGGACTAGAAATTGGGTGTATTTAAATAAGTCAACATTCCAAATTCTTTCTAAGAGTTTACTTACAGCTGTAGATATATGTCCATATAGAAAAAAATAAGTCAACTATAGTTGCTAGCTTTGTAAGAAGAAAAATATGTCATATTGTATATTAATTTAAGTTCTTTAGATTAAAAGATGAGAAATGTTTTATCTTTCTGCTGTCTTTATTATGTAGGTCAGTGGTCCTACATAAATCTAATCCAGTTGAAGGAAACACAAAGGTATTCATGAATTCTGCCCTAGGAGGAAGTTTCTTTGTGGGGTTCTGTTTTCTATTTAAACTGTTTAATACTGGAGTTTCAGACTCTGCCTGTTTAGATTGATTTCACACTGCTATTTGACTTGCACACTGCTATTCCTTCATAATTTTTCTTTTCTAAAAAGCACCAAGTTTGATTTTTTTCAAGAGTTTTGAGGAACTCCTGACAGTGTCTAAATTATTTGATTTATTATCTTCCTGTCCATAACTAATTATAAAATTTCATTAATAAATAAAGCATTAGTAACTAAGTCGTGATCCTTCAGAAATTGGAAACCCATCAGAAGATGATCCATATATATCCTGATGTGTTCTGTTAAGTGTTTTTTCTGGTTTTCCTTTAATCTGCTTTTTATATATTTATTTTGTTTTCACCTTGGGACACTTTAGAAACAATCCATATTGTTTGGTGGGTTGGAGAAAGGGCTCAGTTTAGAGGAGCAGGAGATGGAGGAGACAGTTAAAGGTTGCTGAGCTGCAGCAGGTTGTGGCAGCGGGGAACATAAAGGAGAGAGAGAAATATACAAGGCTTCAGGTTGCTCTGCATAGGTTTCCTCTTGAGTCGTAGGCCACACAGAATGCATATTCAAAGCCTGACAACTTTATTTAAATTTATTTATTTATTTTTAAGTGTGGGTATGTCACAGCCTCCTTGCCACGACAAATAAATTCCAGACACATATACCACTTTGTGCAACTGGATTTACATGGGTACTGGAAAATCATACCAGGGCTTTGACGACAAGCTTTGCAAGCAAGTGCCTTAAACCTGGTGCCACCTCTCCAGCCCACAGCCTGCCTTATGTGGCTACTGAGGAAATCAAACCCAGGTCCTTTGGCTTTGTAGGCAAGTGCCTTAACCGCCGAGACACATCTCCAAACCCCTTGTCAAATGTTTTTCAATTAGATTTAAATCTAGCTTATTCTAACTGCTGAAGGATAATGGGGCAATTGTTTTTTTCTCTTTTATTGAGTTGATGGAATTCAAACCAGGGGCTGTCAGCATACTAGACAAGTACATCTCCTCTGAGGTACATTCTTCTCATCCCTGCTTTTTATTGTTGTTTTTTTTTTAATTGTGTTTTTGAGGCATTGATAAAGGAAGTAACTCTATTACCTGATATATTCACCAAAGCTAATATTGGGTGAATATAAGGTCACGGTCAAAGAGAATATGTGAGAATGAGCCAAGTAGAAATCTAGACTGTGAAAATTCTGTCTCTGAAATGATGAACCCAACAGAGAGAATAAGAGTAATTGATCAATAGCCATTTATATGATATAAAAGAGGGGATCAATGATCTTAAATTAAAAGGCAATAAGTTCTCTCTGAAATTCAGCAGAGAAAACTTTTAAAAAAGAACAGAAACAATGATGAGTGACTCACTGATCATAGGGGTGATATTTGGAATTATGGTTTAAGGAGCCTGTATCTTAGCCGCTAAATCTGTCAGCTTTAATGATAGCATGATTTAATAACTTCCTATTTGTGGGTTGTTACAGAGTATCTCATAAAAATGAAAATACACCACAAATTTATGTGTGATTCAAGTGATTTGGAAATTGATTTCAAGAGTTCTGTCTGGTCTAGTTCCAATTGGAATAATTCACTGGTGAAATGTCGTTTATGAATACGAATTATATAGTTCCAGGACTTACAAGCAGAGGTTAAAAGATTTCATGACAATTTACATTGATCTGAAATTTAAAAAAAAATCCTAATATAGCCTACTAGCTAGATAATTTTATTTAACTATGATGCCACATTGAAATAGCTACCATTGCCTTTCTGTTGTAGTTCCTGGGGATGGAACTCAGGACCTCCCATGACTAGACAAGCACTCAACCACCGAAATGTATTCCAGGCTCCACATTGCTGTGTGACACCTATTCATTACATGAATAACTCTAGTAATCACATTTAATGTTTGAATATGTCCTATCTTCAAAATTTAAAAAAAATGTTTTTTAAATATCTCTCTTTTTTGACAAATATCTGAATTTTGTTTTAAATCCCAAGACCAATCAATTTTCTTTTCTTTTGAGATTTTTCTGATAGGCTATCAGAGAGAAATTTTGTTTCTAAGTGTCTGTGTTCCAAAAAATGTTACTGCTTTAAAGTGCTCTCAGGATTAGAAGTCATATGAAACATGATGGTAAATTCCAGACTCATGAAGGAGAGTGATGCAGTTAGTGTACATGGAGGTCCACCTCAGCTGAGATCTATTGACCTGGGGCTGATGTCAACACTGCCCTCATGGCATAGGAGACAACTCAATCCTGGAAGGCTGTATGGATTCAGCCATTAATATGTGACAATACAATAATCACCAATTTGTGTGACCTAACTCAGACCCGTGGGACATTTTGCAGAGGGGAATGGAAAGACTTTAGGTAACTTTCCTCGAGGTTTTAAAGCAAGTTATTTTCATTGCATGTAATAAAATATTTTATCAGGTTTTTCTCTTTTTATAAACTTATTTATTGTTAGTAATTAGATACATTGTATGAACAAGTCTCATGGTAGTACCTCCATTTCCCTCCTCCCTGCTGGGTTTTTATCAATACCATTACCTGGATAGTTGGTATAAATTTATGCATTTTCCTCAAAACTTTATATGAAGAAAAGCATTTTACTGTATGTTTTCAATTCACCTTCTCCATAATAATACACTTTCTCTCATTTTCATTTTAATTAAGACTGTAACACATATTTATCATTTTATTTAAAAAATACAGTCTGTTAATTTTTGTTTTCTACACCTTGGGGAAATATCTTTGAAGACCAAATGAAAATTTGGATGTGTAAATTAAAAATGTCACTGTATTTAGTGTTACATTTAAAATAGTTCACCTTTTTCTAGTAAATCTACAGCTATTCCAATTTACAAATTTATGACTACTTGAGATTCTAAGTCAGATTTGCAAAGTCATGTCAAATTGGTATATTTTCAGTAGTGCCTTTTCTGAACTAGTGTTACAATATACAACTTTTCATAAAAGATCAAGGTAGAGATTACTAAATTCTTAATATATCTTTTTAAAAATTTTTGAGAGAGGGTGAGAGAGAGAAAAATGCAAATAGAGAGAGAATGGGTAAGTCAGTGCCTTCAGCCACTGCAAATGGCTTTATGTGGGTACTGGGGAATAAAACTCAGGTCCTTCTGCTTTGCAAGCAAACATCTTAACTGCTAAGCCATCTCTCCAGCCACATAATATGCCTTAAAACATTTCAATAACTAAAATAAGCCAAACATTAGAACTATTCCATATATGTGGATAGTGTAAAATAATTTTTTTAAACAGGCCTCATATATGTTTTTATATGCAGACTGTGGAACAATGGAACAATTCTGTTTATGTTCAATAAGATTTATCAAAAGCTATTGATGCTTTATATAAAATACCTAATTTTTATATAAAATACCTAATTTTGTTTATTTTTAAGAACTAGAGTATTCTTAATGCAGAAAAACATTTTAATTAACAGGAATAAATAAATGTACAACACGATATCATAAAAGAACTAATAAGTAAATGAAGCCTAGCCTCAATAATCTTGATACATACCATGAAATTTCCTGTTAAATATGAAAATATTTTCTAAGTTGAATCTGTATTCCACATTCAAACATTTGTGGACTCACTTGCCACTGCAGGACAAAGTCCCCATAAATTAAGTTGAAGCTATAAATTAAAGTGGAAAGAAAGGGATATTTAAAAAGCTAATGGATGATATTTAAAAATTATGAGTAAGAGAAGCTATTAAAAGCTACCTACCTAGAGAGTGTAATAGCATTAAATCACATTCTTGGGAAATATTTCCAATTTGAATTTAATCAGTTCTCTCTAAGATGTATAATAATTTTCTTTCCATTGATGTATATAATTCTCCAACTAGAGAAACAAAACACAGAAGAAAATGCTGTAACCTAAATATATCTCCAAACATTCTAAATGTCTATATGCCTACATCAATGGTTCAAAAGAATATTTTATGTTCATGTTGTACTGAGTTGTTATATATATAGTTATATATGTTATATATATGTATATATGTATATATTATTGTAGTCATTCAATATGCACTTCACACTGTTTTAAGCATATGGAGGATATCAATAATCAAGGCGATAATTTCTGATGTCTTGAATTATCCAAGAAATTTAAGAAAAACTAGCAAAGTAGTGAATAAATAGACAAGTAATTTAGACTGTTTTCAAAGATACTGTTGAGTTTTGTTATAAGCAACTAATAAAATCTTTATAATTGTATTTGTATAAGTAAGGTATATAAATATATTCTTGCTCACTATTTAGGTGAATAGGTAAAATTCTTCATAAATTTGGTTATAGGGCTGGGATTTGTATTGTATTTGTTGATTATTGGCTTGACCTAGTTTCCTTTTTGTTGTTTTTACCATTGCTGTAGTTGATGATGTAGTTGCTGTTTCCACTCGTCTTCATTACAAACTATTTAGCAACCACTTAATATATTTGGTTAGAATACAGTGTCAATGAAATGAAGCCATTGACATCCAAAGCATTGATTTTCAAAGAAAAAGGTAAGAACTTGTCCATGGAATGTGTCTTTATCCAGAAGATGTATTAAGTATGCTGGGAAAGATCACCATGCAAACAGACAACACTGGAGAGTTTTCTGAAAGACCATGTACCTTGGGCAATAGCATCAACTTTCTACCAAGGCAATTTCACATTTTCTAAGGACACTTTTCATTTTGCCATTGCTGGAAGAAGTAGGTTACTTCTTCAGCACCTAAAAGTTGTCTTTTGTACTTAAAAATTTTCTCTATGTTTTGGATCAACAAAGTCTCTCCTAAACTACTTTGGAAAATCTGTTGAAAGGATATTCTGTCACTATGTGTGTAGGAAATCAATGAAAATTGGTTGTGTAGCTTTGAAAGAATCAATGTATCTGTTGACTATTGAAGTATGCCTGAGGAAGTCAGCTTTCAATATATATCTCTTTTATTATATATTAATTTTGCTTCTCACCCACAAAGCCTTTACATACACATATGAATATGTTTAACATACACATATAGTAATTTTCATTGTGTATATGTATTTTCTAATGGATTTTATGATGAAATAAACATTTATAATTAACAAGATAAGCTCTCTAGTTTTTGAGTGCTTCATCCCTACTTAACTAAGAAACATATTTAAATTGATTCTTCCCAAATTGAGCATTTTGAACTTTTTTTCAAAATAATTGTGGTAGAGTCAATTTCAAATCAGAGAAAAATGAAGTAGAAATGATAAACATAACCCATAGATTCACTTTTGTTTACTAATATGGATTGCACAAATATCACCAATCCATATTGGAAAATTTTTATAATTGATGAAAATACATGGATACATTATTATACTCAATATTCAGAGTTCATTTGAAATATATTTGGTTGCTGTAACTTTGGTGGGTCTATAAAAACATGATGGCATTTACCAATCATTACAATATCAAAGAGAAGTTTCTACATTCTATCAGTCCTTTGTTTTGCCTATTCATTCATTCCTACCACCTAAAGTCTGACAAATCGTTTTTAAAGATTTAATTTTTTTCTTTCCATGAATGTCATATACCTAGAGCTATACAGCATGCTGACTTTTCAAATTGTGTTCTTACACTTAAGAATATGCCTCCTCTATGATTTTTTGGACTTAATGCTATATACATGGTAATAGTACATACATTGTCAGCCTTGTATCATATGGAATCATCTGGATATTCCATATTTAATTTATATATTAAGCAGAGCATGTTGGTCACTTATATGTTTGGCTAATTATGAATAAAGCTGTGTTTTCATACATTTGTATTTAGAGTTATTTTTTCCTATCTTTTTTATTCATTTGGGTAACAACTAAGAGTAAATTTGCTTGGTAATATAAGAATGTTTTTAGTATTATAAGAAACCACCAGACTTCCAAACTAGCTGGAGAGGTTTCATTCCCTTTTCCGAGGACTGAATGCTCCCTTTTTTCCACATCTTGAGAGTGTTTGCTCTGATGTTCATGCTCCCTTGTGCTATGTACTTTCTAGAGCTGCATAGTGGCATTTCATTGCTGATTGGAACCATGTATGCTGTTACACTTGACATGTATGTATTTTCTTAGATAAGACATCTAGTAGAATTTTTAAAATAAATTATATCTTTATCATCCATAATTAGATACACTGAATGAGCAAATAATGTGTTGGTGTCCCCAATTCCCCAATTTCCTTCTTCCCTGTCCCCAATCAGCTGGGCAAACTGGATCAGTCCATGAGGTAGGGGGTTATGGATAGCCTAGGAGTCAACCCGGTTCCAACCCCCCCCCCCTTGTATGTTGTTACGGAGGGGGTGTGATGTCTCTGGGAGTTCTCCTTGACCATGGCTCTTACAATTTCTCCACCCCCTCTTCTCAGTGCCCTGAGTCATGGTGGGTGAGTATTAAGTATTAGGGCTGCTTTTTTCTTGAGGTCTTAGTGGCCAATGTATTTCTGCTTTAGGTTGTGGTAAAAATCGTTGGTGTGTGTCTTGCGAATTTGAACTATGTTTAAATCAGGTTGTTTTATTGTGGTGGGATTTTCAGTGTTGTTTTCATACTTTAGATATGTTTAACATTCCAAAGCAAAACAAATGAAATAAAATATTATTGGTGAAAATAATTTAACAAAAGTGCTGTATAAATACAAAAATCAGGCAGGAAAAAAAACCACGTGAACTCAAATTTAAGTTCTGTTCTTAATAAAATGAATTTAGCATTGTATCACTTGTCTTATTATTATTTTCCTATTGATAGTGATCACCATGATGGAGTTGAGAGGATGACTATATTTCTAAAGTTTAATTTTCTTCCTTTTGTAGAGAAATTTCAACAAAATCATATCAAAAACTTATCTTTAAGCTTTCTCATCAGGTTAACATATTTATCCTCATATTTTCTAAAGTAGCCTGAAATTTTTCTATGTTCAACTTTTACATAATAAAATATAATTATAACCTTTCACACTAATGGCATTGATGAGTCCCTGAGGAGATAGTGCACACATTATAATGGTGGCTTTGTTTTCACAAGTTTGTGTCATATTAAAATTAGGTGCTTTGCTCATTTTCTCTAAATCTTTATGTTCTACCCTTTCAGAATGAACCATGCTGAATTCTGAAAACTAGTTGATCTAGTTCTGTCATTAACTTCACCAAAATCAACAAGTCAGCACTTTTTCCTCAAGAGGTTTAGAGTTGTAGAGTTCTTCAACTTTCCCAACTTTTAGGGAGAAGCTATTACTGTCTCTAGTCATAATCTTATTTCTTCCTACTCATGACAGGAAAAGGCCTTCCTGTTTTAAAACTTATCCTTTCATCTGGGCATGTAACTGTTCCTTATTCGGGTACTATTTCTGACATTTCATTTTCCTTTAGGGTATGATTTTAAATAATAGTGAAGATATTTTTTCTCTTACTTGCCTGCTAAGTGATGCCTGTCTTGTCCATGCAAGGTGCTATACACTTTGTGGTTTATGACATATCTGGGGGACGTAAAATTCCTTTTTCCAAAAGATTATTACTTGTAGCATAGTAGGAACTTTAAAGATAGTAAGAAATATGAGGAAAAATAATGTTTATTGATGATAGGTATTAGGGAATATGCATATCGTTGATACATAGCAGCACATTTTAACCCTAAGTTAGGTCTCTCGGATGACATTATGTCCTCATTTCATAGGTAATAAGGCAACAACTGGTAACTTTGTCAACATTACACTGTTAATATGGGTTGAAACACTTTTTAGTCATAGGCTGATATGACTGTAATAAGATTGTTTGTCAAAATTCCCTCCAATCCTATAATTTTAATGACTGCTAGTATAATTGACATAGAATGTACTGGATCTCTTTAAAATGCATGTAGGATAAATTTTGTGAGATGAATTTGGGCTGTGATTAACAGTATGCAAATGAACCTATCCACCTTCAAAAAATTTCCTCATGCCTCTTTGTAGTCTCCTTATATACTCCCTTCCACACGCCTTTAAGTAATTTCCTATCACCACACAAAAATTTGTATTTGTACTTTTATTTAGGTAATATTAAAAATTGTATGTTATTTTGCATGTGATATCTTTTACACAACAAGATTCGCTTGAGATTCATTTAAATAGATCCGGGTACTTAGTCCATTTCTTCTTATTGCAGTGTGGTATTCTCTTGCACAGGTACACAAAGATGCTCATAGATTTACACCTCTTGATGAATCCATTGGTTTTATCTGGTTTATTATCTCTGTTACTAACTCAAAAAACTATGACTGTTTATGTTAAAAAGCACATACTTGCATATATGGGGCATCAAGTAACTGCAAATAAAATGACTAACTCAACTGTTTGAATTATGGTGTTTTATGAACAAGCTTTGTACAAACTAGTCAAAAGTTTCACATTTCATTTTTTTGCCATATGTATGTGTCGTATGCCTCCATAGATGCATTCTCATATGGACTTGGGCACACGTGTGTGTGTGTGTGTGTGTGTGTGTGTGTTAATGTGTGCATGTGGAGGTTATAGATCAGCATTGGGTATCTTCAGCATCTCTCTACCTTACTATACAGAGTCTTGTATTGAATATAGAACTCACTGACTATACTTGACTAACAAACCATCAAATCCTAAGTGTCTGCTCATCTCTGCTTCCCCAGCACTGGGACTACATGTAGTGAGTCCCAAGTCTGGTATTTTAGGTGGGTGCAGGATATGTGATGTCATGTTCCCATGCTTACCCAATGCACTATCTCCTTTAGCCCAAGATTTGATATTTCTATTATGAATATATGGCATTGTCAACTTTTCTACTTACTTACAACATTTCCTCTATTTTTGTCCTATCTTGTTCCCTAGCATGAAAAATTTATTGTAGTACTAATTTATTTTTACCTGATAGCTATTTTGAAAAGATTTTTATAATTTCTTTCTATGTCTTATTGCAAAGCATTCAAATTTTGCTCATTTGCACATTGGGTTGTTTCTTATTAAGGTTAAAGAGTATCTACAAATTGTAGATGCAAGTCCTTAATAAGATTATTTTCTATTGCTATTATCTCCATGTCTATGGTTTGGCATTTTACTTTTTAATTTTGTAAGAGTTCCAATTTATTTTTGACCTACTTGTCTTTCTGTCTGATGTGACTTTGCATCAATACTAAATTATAGCAGCCAAATGTCCAAATATTGAAAACATATGTTGTGATTTTTATAGTGGTAAAATTACCATAGATTAATAATAAATCTGAAAGCCAGCTAATGATGATAATCTTAAATTGTAGTATAGCTTTTCAAAGATATTTGGTAATATCAAATGATAAGCAGGTACTACCCTAAAATATAGTATAGGAAATGAGTCACATGGGTACATCTTTGGGGAAATTAGTGTTCTGTGATACATTTGTAGAAAAAAAATCAAAAATAAAAATAATTTTATTTTTTCAAAATTTGGAGAGGAAAATTCAGTGAAACCCACTAATTCAGCATAAATAGGTTAATCTAAAATTCCCCTTATGCTGTGAAAAAGTATATAAGTTTTGTTTAAATTGTCTGTCTTTTCCAACAAAAATAAAAACAGAAACAGAAATATGACTCAATGTTGGCCAAGCCAAGATAAACCCAGACCAGGGTAGCAGCCACACACAGAGGGTTCCAAGGAAGACTGACACTTCCACCAGGAGGGAGTGTTAGAAGCTGAAGCAATGGTGGCAGACAGTACACTTGAGCCAGGAGAGCTTTCTATAACTTTCATAGACTCTTCCTGTCTATTTCTAGTTGTGTAAAATGGATTTTTCAAGGTTCTGCAACCTAAAATTTAGTGCATCTGCTGAAGTGCATTAGAGGAACTAATATTAATTTCAAATGATTCTTAATGAATGAGAAATTTTAAAATCTTAGGTACTGTAGAAAAGTACCATGTCCTTGATTAATGATATTCTAAGTGAGAAAGTAAAATAAAATTACTTTCATATTAAGAATATCATCAGACCTTTAGGTGCAAAGTTTCCTTATGCAACATATGTCTGCAACTGTGATTGCATTTTGCATGTGAACACAGTTAAGATATAAATGAATCACCTGGCAAAATCTCTTCATTCCCACTGAAAATATCCCCTGAATGCTGAGTTAATGAACATTATGTTGAGTAAATTATCCCAGTGTAGATGAGTAGCTATTATCATTCATTACTTCTAGTAATTGTTCATAGCATAAAAGGTCTTTAATAGAATGTTTCAAATACTTATGGTTGACATATTATTTGCGAGAGATAGTAATGTAATTTTTAATGAGAATTCCAGGTGGTGGACAACAGGACTGAAAATTTATGGAATATTCCAGTCATTTGGTTTTATTAAAATTAAATTTGGTCATTTTTCCAGCAATATGCAAAACATATGGATTTTTTTTTACTTTAAATAATATTTTTAGTATTTTTTATATGTTCACTCTTCTTCAGGATGGCTACATATAGGTAATCTTCATATAAATTATATGATTATCATCTTAATGAAAAACAAGAGCCATGAACAATCCCAGGTTCTTGACTCAATACACAAGTCCAGATTTTTTACCACAGATATGACTTCAACTTGATTTTGAACACATCTCATCCAACAATCAAACAACCTCTTTGTAAAGAAAATGGGATTTTCTTCTTGCTCCTCTCCGAAATTAGATAAACTTGTTTTAAGATTGACATGAGGCTTCCAATAACTGTGAAATACATCTTATGATATACAGAAATATATTATTATCAGCCTTTGATATCTTTTGTTTTTCAAGGTAGAATTTTGCTCTAGACCAGGCTAACTTGAAATTCACTCTTTATTCTGAGAATGGCCTTGAACTCACAGCAATCCTCCTACCTCTGCCTCCTGAGTGAGTGCTGGGATTAAAGACATGCACCACTAAGCCTGGCTTTTTGTTTGTTTGTTTGTTTGTTTACAGTTTCATGCAGACTTGGAGACTGTACAAACCCCTTAGCAAACCCATATTGCTCAAAAAATTCCATCAACTACTGAAAACAATCTTCTGTTGATTGACTTTACACTGGAAGTGTTCATGATTCTAGGTCAAATTTAAGGGAAAACCATTCTAGAATACTTATCTCATTTGAGCTAAGCAACTTGAAAATTTACTACCCAGAAACAATGAGTTCCTGATTTAACTACTTGATTATGTAAATGTACAAATATACTTGCATTTTGCTCAATTATGTGCCATAAATAGTACATATTTAGATATGTGTTTCAAAGTGGATGTGTTAGTATATCCCATGACATACACCACGTGTTATTTATATTATTTAGGCAGTAATGTTTAAGACCATTTAGATTTTGCACACTGGAAAAATAATATTTGCTTGTGCAAATTATGGACTTCTCTGTTACAAAGTAAGAAACTTTTAAACAATATGCTCATGAGAAACTGGTGATTTGGCATACAAAGTTAAGACAACTGATCTGGTCTTATCATACTGAATAGTCAAAATATCACAGTTCTCTTCTCTCTAACAAAATATTTTTAAAATTTATTTTAGCTAACAATGACCCATAACAATGAACAACAATTTAATTATCTTTAAATTGGGCTCATTAAAGATAAAACAATATTTTTAAAGATGATCATGTCAATGAACTCTCCATGTAACTGAAAAAGAGTTAACTTTTGAAAAAAAAAAGATCACTTAAAATAATGTGTTTCAAAAAAAATTTCTCCTTGAATTACCAACTCAAAACTATAATAAAACTCAATGGTAAACTAAAGAAAACCACATGTTACTTTTTATGTTATGCTTATAAATTAGGTTGCTATTTCCAAGACAGTCTAATTATAAAATCCATTTTTTTCAGTTATTCAAGTCTACTGTGAATAAATGGACCTGCTTTAAGTCTGATTTCACCAGCTGTATTAATTTCAGACCGTGTGTCTCCTTTCTTTGGTTTCCTCTATTGATTCTGGAAAAAGAGAATGCTATTTGATTAGAATGAAAGTGTATACTCCAGCCAATTTTGATATTTCATTTGCAAGTGACTTCATGTAATGTCCTTCTCCTTTGATCTAATAATGAAAATGTGTCAGGAAGTTCTCATTACAGCAGCGAGGTAGAGCAGCCCTCATCTCCTGAGGCCAGAAGAGCTACACATGGAGAATCTGAAATGAGAAGCTCTCCTGTCAGTGCTGGGTAACGAGTGAGCTGTAGATCTTTTTGCTCTCTGCTGCAATTGAACTCAGAATCTAAAAACAGATGAAACAGGATAGTTCTAAGATTATAGGAGGTGGATGGTGGAAAAATATTATGTAAATATAAGTAAATAACAGTAGTACCTTTAGTCTTCCTGTTCCCTTGAAAATAATAATGAATATTAAAAAATAGAGCAGGGCTTGAGTGATTGCTCAGTGGTTTAGGCGCTTGCTTGCCTTCAAAGCCTAATGATGCAGGTTCAATTCCCCAGTGCCCACATAAAGCCAGATGCACAAAGTGGTGCATGTATCTCTAGTTTGTTTTTGGTGACTAGAGGCCCTGGCACATTTGTCTCTCTTTTCTCTTTCTCTGATTGCAAATAAATAAATATGAAAAAAATAAAGCATTTAAAACAAGACAAAGAGGAAGGAGAATTGGGAAACAGGGAACACAGGAGGGAAGTGTGTGAAGACAGAGATAGAGGATGGGTTGGTGCATCTGTGAGCCCTGTACTCACATGGCATCCAGAGGGCTCAGAACCATGGAGTGAGGCCCAGAAGACATTATCACTCATAACCTCCCAGAGTGAACAAACTCCACTGAGGTCAGAATTCTTGCTTCCATAACACTAGAGGATTCAATTCCAGATGTGTAAACCACAATGCATTTGGTAACTTGTCGGAAGACTTAAAAGTAATGAGTTACCTGTTAGTTTTCAGAGTTCACAGTGGAGGATCAAAACCGACAGCTTCTTGAGTCCTAGAACTTTATTGTAAATGGGCAGAGAGAGAAGGGGAGAGCTAGAAAGAAAAGAGAAAGAGGGTGTGTGCACCAGAGAAAGAGAGGAAAAAAAAATATGGAAGTTGGAAGAAAAGGGGAACTGCACCCACCTGAGAAGCAGGAGACCCAGAAAGAGAGAGTGGGTGAGTCAGAGAATGGATTTTATGAGAGAAGGTGAGAAACTGCTCTGTGAGACAGGTTCCTATGGCTTAGGGGAAGGTGGCTTTTCCTTCTCTTAGCCAAGACGTATACTCAGTTACCATACCAGGAAGCATCCAGAATCCCAAGGTTAACTTGCCCAGGTTGATAGAGGAGAGAGTAAGAGGGGGACTAGTAGGGAGCGCTTAGACTCTTACATGACAATGCTAACTAGCGGGATTGCTGATAGCAATGCTAACTGGGAACTATAAATTCAAATATCTAAGGATAATCATATAGAGTGGTACTAATAATCCAACAAGAACCATGCCCCAAAGACTTTGGAGTTTACCACAGAGGTGACTATTGGCATTTTCTGAGAAAATACAGATTGGTATTATAGACATTTCAGGAAATAAAATAAGAAAACAGCTGGGAATGGTTGTGTGCACCTTTAATCCTAGCACTTGGGAATCAGAGGTAGAGGTAGAAGAATGGCCTGGAATAAAGTGAGACAAACCCAGAAAAAAAATGAACAAAATAAGAAAATATTTAAAAATAATAATAAACAGGGGAAGGGGGAAGAAGAATAAACAGGATTCCATAAGGTTTCAGTTTTCAGACGGCAGTTTGGTCATTTAGTAAATAATGTTGTAAATCTACCTTTGGTTCTTTAGAAACAAAGAATAGAGGAATTGTTTCTAAAATCAGCTCATGTCTTCAAAGGAGATATTTTTAGAAATGTCTAATAATTTACTATTCACCCTTTGACCAAATTTTAAGTTTACTCCTGCATACCTGAAACTACAGGCTATTTATTTTTTGCATAAAAGTAGGTTTCTGGATTTCTACCCTCCCCACCCCCTGCTGAAATATTCTCATTCAACCAAGCTGGAGAATATAACTTTATTGAAATCTTAGAATTATATTAATCATTGTGATTAAAGAGTACTGGCAAATTTTGAAGAGTACTGTTTTATACAAGCATGTTTTATCTCTAATTTACCATACCAAAAAAAAAAAAAAACAACTACTAACACTTGTTACACATATAAATTCACAAATCAATCCTCGTCATGTACTGAATTAGAATCTGAAGTCTGTAACTCCTACTGGGTTTATATGACAGTGGCTTGCAACGGAAATCTGACCTTGATTGATTTTGATACATACATTGACATTGATGCAAAAAACAGAAACTTGAGAGAAGAATGCAGATTCTTTATTATTCAGCATATATCACAGGGTCTGAGGTTTCAGAGATAGAACATCCTGACCTTCTGGGAAAACTAAGTTTTGTTCAAAAGCATACCTTTGAGGTCAATGTTCATCAGAGCTTCATTCTCAGCATCTGCAGATCCCCTCAACCTGCTGTTTGAACAGTTGCTAATGAAAGAAGATCAACCCAGCCTGCCCCCCTGCTGGCGCTCATTTGCCCACTAGCATCTGCTTAAGCAGCAGGCTGGGGAAAGCTCTGGTGCCCACTGCATGCAGCTGATGAGGGCCGGGGTAAGGAGGCTGGTGTTGCCAACAGAGCCGGAACATAAATCAACTGCAATCTTGGCAAAGGTTATTAATCTTCAAAAGGGTGACTTATATATCACAGCATTGGGATGGAGAAAAGCTATTCTTGACATTTATGGGAAACAAGATAAAGCTAAAACATTGTTTGTATGCTAACTTGGGCAAAGCCTTTGAACCCCCAAGTATCATGTTCCATAGCAAAAAAAAAATAATTTACAATAAGCTTCAAATATTGACTGGATTTATATGCCCAGAGAAATCAAAACGTAAGGAGAAAGAAAATTTTACTTAAGAATTAGATACAGTGAGTTACCTCATTTCTACTTAAAGCACAAGTTCAACCCATTGCTAGACATAGCCAGGATTCAGATGATAGACTCAGAATGGACATTTCTTATTCCCAAACATTGAAATTTAAAAGTTAAATAATAGATGCAATCTAGAAGCTGAAAAGTGGAATTAGCACCCACTCTGAGAAAAGGTTCTAGCTTTAGCTTGATGGACCATGGTCTAATCTGTGGCCATACCACCCTGAACATGCCCTATTTCATCACAACTGTCTAACTTAAATACTAAGCACAGAAAGGTGCCTTTGAAACAAGGGCGAGGAGTAGCAGTTGAGGGGACAAAGAGGACTGGCACCTTAGCAGGTACCACAAAAATATAATTTTGCTGCAAGAACAGGGTTTTAAGTTTCAAGAGAAAATACGGAACTATCCAAATGATGCAGTTTTGGTAAGTGCAGTGTAAAAGGTTGGCCTGAATGAGTTTTTAATCTCTTGTATAAAAGATTTTTTAAATAACGTGAGAAGTAGCATTGATACAGTCCCACTGAGGACTGAGTGTTAAGTACTTTACAAATAAAAGGCACTTCATAGAAAAATCAGTACATTTCAAAGTCATTGAGGACCGAGTGCATAGCTTAGCATTTTCCCACTGGGCACACTATAGAAACAATAATCAACAATCCTCTCCCTGCAAGTTTCCAGGCTGTTAGGGAAGCAAATGAAAAATAAAACTCTGATGCAATAATACAGAAATAATATGCCATTATTTGATATCTAAAAATGATAATGAAGAAAAATTGCCAAAATCTGAGACAGCACTTTGTAAACATAATCACATCTCATCCCCTTAAAAGTCTCTTTCTAAATTGCTAATGATTTACATTTTACTCGATAACATCATGAAAACTTTGGTTACAAAAGAAAAATCTAATGTCTGTGCAATGACAATACTAGCATTAATAGAAAGGACGAAAATCAAATGAATGCCAGTGTGGTCATAAATGATAGCTAGCAGTTTATCTTACCCATAGCCTCAACATGACTCGTTGACTTCAGTGTCTACATAGTTGTGGTACCCTGCTAATGGGGCATGGAGGATGTAGGGTTTTGCTGAGTCTGGCAGGCTTCTGGGACAGTCTCCTCCTGATAAGGAAGTTGAGGCAAAGTCCAAGGGCCCCTGTAAATCTTAGCAATCCTGAAAACTCCAAAGCCCCTAGGCAGGCCACAGCTGTCCCCTAAGATAAGAGAAGCAGTTCAAAGCCTAACTTATTCCAACTGCAAATAACAAACCTAAACAATAAGGTTTCATTTCCTCTGCTAACATCACCATTCTATCCATGTATTTCCTCTGCTAACATCACCATTCTATCCATGTATAGAGTCACGTAGCCCCTCAATTTATCTATGTAAATTAGGATACTGGCCCCTACCAATCAAACTCATGAA